>JABEVN020003278.1:0-18780 GCA_013146195.2 Codonopsis lanceolata | reverse complement strand
AAATGACCCAAGAGCTTCTATACGAGGTTCATCAAGGAGAATGTGGCGGTCATCCAGGGGCACGAACCTTGGCACAAAAAAAATTTGTTTGCGTGATACCACCGATCACTAAGGAAAGATTTATATGTGCGTAAATGTGACAAGTGTCAGGTTTGCAGATATACCTAGACCGCCATCCACCGAGTAACTCGTAGTGGCGGCGGCCATTTCGACATGTGGGGAATTGACATAATTGACCTTTCCTCTAGCACGGTCTCATTCAAATATGCGGTGGTGGCAATTGACTACTTCACCAAATGGATTGAAGCAAAACCATTGGCGACCATCACTGAAAACAACATCATCAACTTCGTGCATGACCACATCTGGTGTCGCTTTGGGTTACCTAGAGCCATTGTTTCTGATCATGGCACACAATTCTCAGACAAATTTACGGCAGAATGTAACAGGATGTATGTTAAGCATTGGCAATCTTCAGTTGCCTATCCACAAGGCAACGGACAAGCAGAAGCCGCGAACAAACAAATCATGCACGCTCTCAAGCGAAATTTGGACGAACGAGCTGGAAAATGGGCGGACGAGTTACCAGCTGTTTTATGGTCAATTAGAACGACTGTAAGGGGATCAACAGGTGAAACACCTTTTGCTCTCACGTACGGATCAGAGGCTGTAATTCCAACTGAAACAGCTTTTCCCAGTTACAGAGTGGCCCATTATAACGAGCAAGACAATGAGGTCGCCCGGGCAATCGACCTTGACCTTCTCGAGGAACGAAGACTGGAAGCTCGCATCAGGATGGTTAACTACAAGCAGAAAGCCAAAGCCCATCACGATAGGAAAGTTCGGGGAAGAGCATTCAAAGTTGGAGACTGGGTCCTTAGGAAAATCGAGGTTACAGGACAGCGACCAGAACGAGGAAAATTGTCACCTAATTGGGAGGGGTCATTCAAGGTTGCAGGAATTGTTAGAGAAGGTACTTACACCCTACAGAATCAGGAAGGCAAATATCTGAAGCATCCTTGGCATTCTGATCATTTGAAGAAATATTATCACTAACAAGGCGTTAGTTCCAGCTTTTTGATTGACTGTATTTTCAATAAAGGGTTTTTCAATAATAGAGTTGTCTTGAACAAAAGTGACTACTTACATGGATTGAAAATTTTGAAATTATGCATGTCAAATATACTCAAACAAATATGAACAAAACTTCGCTCGAAAAATCGAGCAAAGTAGGGCCCTGCCCGGTTTATATTTTTCAGTTTGAATGCCTCAACAGGAGAAGGGGAGCAACCCGGTGTTCGATATTATTTGACGGCTTTGTTCGCTTTGGCGGCAAAGGGAGATAAATCTCGCTCAAATCAATATCCAGCCTAAATAATGTTAATGGTTCGTTGAACCGAGGGCCATGCCCAGTTAACGCGGCCACACAACTCTGCCCGACAACTCTGGCAGTAGGCAATTATTTAGATGCCTGCTGAATTAGCAGAAGGGGCCCTGCCCGATGATCCTAATTGTTTTCAGCTAAGTACAAAACTGGAAATAAAGCAAGTAGCAAGAGGACATTCATACACAATTATAAAATAAAAGTTCTCATTAAAGTTTCAAATTACATAAAAAGGGAAATAAGTACAAGAATGATCAAAAGCTATCTAATTCCCTCCTTGCTCGGTGGCTGTTCCCGAGGTGTCCAGCTCGGCAAATATTCTATCCATCTCGGACTGCAAGTTGGGAGGAAGAGGTGGTGGAGGAGGTAGCTGCTCAGTACTCTGATTAGGAGGAGGAGGCAAATTTGTTTCTGTCCCGGCAGAAGGAGTAGCCTGATTCTCCTCGACATCTATTATCACCGGGCCAACAGGCTGGGGAGCAGGATCCTCATCCTCATCGTCATTGGCCTCACGCTCAAATATGGCGTTCATTTGTTCAACCACGTTGTTGGCCAACGGAGTCGGAGGAATCCACTCCGGCTCATCGCTCTCCCTATCATTATTTGCAATGATCCCCAACTCATCCACAGTATAAGGGATCAAAGCGTGGCTACTCCGAGCTGCAGCACACCAGGGCGAAGCCGCTCCCCATCTTGCCATCATCTCTCAGAGTTATATCCGGCACCGCGCCGCTAATATACGCAAAACATGGTTGCACCCTTGGGAATAATAGGGAACCAGCTTTGCATCTACGAGCTGGTCGAGCTCGGCTGACCGCTTGAATTCTTCAATAGCTGCAGTTTTGGCAGCCGCAACTTCCCGTGTCAACCTGGCCTGCCAAGCTTTCTCTTTTTGCTCAGCCGCGACCTGAGCACTCTCGAACTTCTTCCTCTCCTCGCTCAAAATTTTCTGAGCGGCCACCTCCCCATTCTGAGCAAATTCCACCTGGGCTTTCAGGCGGATGACTTCCTCCTCGAGCTTGGACAGCTCGGCAACCTTTGTTAGGACCTCATTGTCCTTAGCCAACAAGTCTTCTTTGAAAGATCGAGCAGCTTCATCGGACTTTCTACGCTCGAACAAAGTTCCGACCTTATCTTTATACTCATGCACGGCTTGTGCGAAGAGTGACTGAGAGGTGAGCGCAAAACAAAAACATACATGAGAAGAAAATGTACATTATCAATAACAGTTATCTCTATCAAATAAAGGGTATGACGTACCTCGCTGACTAGCAGACCAATCTCACCAAGCAGCACGCTGTTCGGGGTCTCAGCATCACCGCGGACAACATCGGGGCGACCCTTTAGGATTCCACGCCCACAAAAAGCACTCATGGTTCCCGATCACGAATGTTAATTCCTTGAGGGGGGGCGGCGAGCTCGTTCTGAGGGCTCTAACCCCATCTCGGGATACGGGCGCCACAAAGTTGGCTCTCAGCCAACTAGGAGTACCACTCCGTGATGGCTCCTCACGACGAGCAGGAGGAGGGGGAAGCCCCACGGTCGAAGGCGTCGAAAGGACAGGAGAAGGCGCGGGATCAGACCCTGCTTGAATTG
The DNA here is from genome assembly GCA_013146195.2 of Codonopsis lanceolata. Taxonomy (NCBI): domain Eukaryota; kingdom Viridiplantae; phylum Streptophyta; class Magnoliopsida; order Asterales; family Campanulaceae; genus Codonopsis; species Codonopsis lanceolata. The sequence goes on along the minus strand of JABEVN020003278.1, from coordinate 15,800 downwards.
TTTCTTGGGGTTCATCCCCCCCTGTTCGTGGCCGGGTGCTCCGACCTCCTGCTCGGGAATCGGACGCAATTGGTCTCTTTCGAGAAGAGTGCTCGGTGGTCGGCGCCGTCCTAAGAGGAGATCTCGGCTCAGTAGAGGAACCAGGAGCCCGAGATGAATTTTTGCTCCTTTCAGAAAAGGGGGCCTTGGGTAAGGATTCAGAGGCAGGCTGCTCGTGGCCAATCAACTCACCGTGGCGAGCATCGGACCTCGCCTTGAACTCGATCTTCCTCTGCCTCAATATATCTTTCACCACTGCCAGCAAAAAGAAAACAAGTTAGAAAATGTCAAGATACTTTCCGTAAGACTCATAATAAACAATAAAGAGCGAGTACCAGCATCCTCAAAGTCAAATCGAGGTGTGCAATCTCCCCCTAGACCGCATAACTCGCACTCGCTGGGGAACTTATGGTCATGACAAGTCCCCCAAAAAGGATGAACTAGCTCGGGTGCTATGGCAATCAAGGGATCCACACCTGCGGGCGGGATACATCCGGCCAGACGTAAGATCCGCGCATCTTGCACGATTGACTTCCAGTCAATCAACCACTCCTGACCCTGCTCGGTCACTCCCAACGCTCCTCGCAACATGTCCATATCCTCTCCGGTGAAGGTGGCATACCGATCATAAGTTGGAGGTTTCATCACATAAGGGGTCGGGGCAAATGGCCACCCGACCCGAGATTCCACAACAATAATCCTCTTGTCCCACTTATCAACTTTATGGGGAAACTCAGTAAACAGCTTCAAAGCTCCAGCTTTTGATCGGCCAATAATCCTACCCGATCTCTTGTCCTTGGTAAACTGAAAAAGTTTTCGGAGTATGGTCATCTCCGGTTCAAATCCGATCAACAGTCGCGCCGATCGGGATCGGCATCGTTGTAGTGGAGATTACGGAACAGCGTTGGTCTCCCTTAAGAACTCGATAACAAAAGGATCTAGCGGGAAACGCATCCCGACACGAAAGAAATCATAGAAAAAGACCACTCTTTTGGTCTTGCTCCTCATCTGAGCAGGAGTCATCTCGAATTCATAAGGGACCCCTCGGTAATCTTCCACAAATCCCAATCGAGTCAAACCGGTTCCGCCTCTACAAGCGAGTCAATAGACTCCCAGTGAGCAAGCGAGCTCAAATTACAATAATCCTCGTTACGATGTCTCCTACCAGCTCGAGGTCGACCAGCCACTTCCTCGTCGCTGGGCATCCCACTCGAGCTCGCCTCATCCACCTCATCCTGATCGGTGGTCACATCATTCACAACCCTTTCAAGGAAAGCGTGACTACTTGCTTCTTGGGTATTCCTTCTCTCTGAAATTAACACGTTAGACCCCGTTCTCTCAGAATCTACGGGTGAATGATGCTCCTGAGCACCATGGTCATAATCATAAGCTTCTTGCTCATGATCAGAACTGTCATCAAAAAATCGAAGAGGGGAAGACATCCTACAATAGATCGAGCAATATCTTGATTTATCCCCAGAAAACTTATGATTCTTCGAAGATCTTTCCTTGATCTCCCTGTAAACTACCCAAGCCTAAACTGAAAATCCTAAGAATCTACCCAGGAAACCATGAATATGAAGAACACAGAAAAAAACCAGAACCAGAAAACTCAAAGAAACAGAAGAAGATTAAAACATGAGAAAACTTACTTGTGCGTTGAACGGGAATCAATTTGCCAGAAGCTGAAATGTTGAAATGATCCAGAATGACGGAAACGAATTTCTTGTTAGCACAAAGAATCACCACTGGGGAAAGTAATAGGAAGAGCAAGGCAGAGCAATCGAAGAATTGAAAGGCAGTAAAAAAGGAAACAAGACTAGGGTTTTCCCCTTTTATAGGCGCAATTTTGGGAAAAAGGTGGATGCGAAGCACCCGATCAAGCCCGCCATTAATGCCTGCCTCGAAAACACGCGGCTCATCATGGTGAACTTCATTGTCACTTGAAAAGCCTTTTCAGTCTCCCTGCAACCGCCGCTTCGAATACACCAACTGTTACCAATGGAGCAGCTCCCCTCACTTCAGCCACAACAGAATTAAAACAAGTGTATTGCACCCTGCACCGAGCATAAATACTCGCCGAAAGGGGAGGGGGCCTTGATGAGCTCGGCCCAAACTTTGGTCACGAGCCAAGCACATGTGTCAACACGTGATAGTCACATGCATGATAGAGACCAAGAAAGAAGCTATCCGAGCAGGATAGCTGCGAGACGAACGCCATACATCCATATCGAGCAGGAATTTGTCTATCAATCAGCGAGCAGGATGCAGGGCTGCTCGGGTGATCCCGATCAATTTTGAGCTTAACTGGGAAATGATCTCACTGATCCCGAGATTTCAGTCATGATTCCTTGATTCTGTGATCAACGTATTTATGGTATTAAAGTCCTAAATTATCTCCGTGATAGTGGCCTAGCCCGGATCTCACTCCCGAAAAGGCTATATATACCTCATAAAATCTCATTTGAAAGGTACGCATTATTTTATATACCGAAACCATGTTATTTTGCTTTCAACTAAGCTCAATATTTACTCTCACACCTGAGGGGTTTCGCGAGGCCCTGCCTTGCATTCCATCTAAGGTGTTTCTTCTTTTGACAGGGTTTTAGGAATGCTTTCATTCAGATAAGCCCAGATATCCTACAAACCGCAAGGAACGGCCCAAGACCAGATTGTGCAGCATCAATCAAGAATTTGATATTTTTTCAAAAACAGAAACCAATCAATCATGTATCACGTTAGCGGCTCCGATGCGATTCCTAGAGATATGAACAATATGTTTTTTTCGTCTACTTTCAAGCATCCATATGAGGGTGAATTTGCCAAGATCAAACAATTAATCGCGTCGGGTCCTACTCCAACTTACCATCACCAATCGTCACCTCTTAAGCAAGTAGAAGGAATGCCTTTGGTTGAATTTGTTGTTTTTATTGTGGTTTTAATTTTCTTAATATATATATATATATAGTTAGTTAGTTGTATTTTTTGATAATTTTTACTTATAATTTGTCTAAGTTAATTATGGTAACAGTTAAAAAGAAAAAAAAATATTTCAAATTACAAAACTTACAATTTTTTTAAAAAAAATTATTTATATACGAAATTGCGGGCCAGAAAAAATATTAAATTGATTAAGTTAATTACAATAACAATTAAAAAGAAATAAAATAAAATATAAATATATTTACTTATAATTTGTCTAAGTTAATTATGATAACAATTAAAAAGAAAAAAAACAAATATTTCAAATTACAAAACTTATGATTTTTTTAAAAAAAATTATTTGTATACGAAATTGCGGGCCAGAAAAAAATTAAATTGATTAAGTTAATTACGATAACAATTAAAAAGAAAAAATTAAGATATAAATATTTAAAACCTAGACATAAATTAAATTGGGATTCAATTTCAAAAAATAAATTGATTAAGTTAATTACGATAACAGTTAAAAAGTAAAAAAATAAATATTTCAAATTACAAAACTTACGAATTTTTTTTAAAAAAATTATATTTATACTAAATTGTGGGTCGAAGAAAAATAAAATTGATTAAGTTAATTACGATAACAATTAAAATTAAAAATAAAAAAATTCAATTTGGCCCCACAAAATAAGCCTTTACAGTGAGAATACAATTTGGATTACATTTACAATTACAATTTGATGGTTTACAATTGGATTACAGTTACAATTACAATTGGATTAACGTGAATAGGAATAGGTTTACAATTGGACTAACGTGAAAAGGAATAGGTTTAGATACAATTTAGATTGCAGTTACAATTATAAAACGTGAATAGAAATATGTTTAGATAAAAACAGTTGAAATTAGATTAAATCCTGGCCAGTGATTACCCCGAACTGTCGTTCACACATGCGACATGAGGAAGAAATTACGGCCGTAAGATTAAAGTAAAACAATAAATCTTAACCGTTACTCATCTCAAGTCAATTGCACATGTATAAACTGATCTCTATTGTATTATAGACGTAAGATTAAAGTAAAACAATAAATTTTAACCATTACTTATCACAAGTCAATTGCACATGTATAAACTGACCTCTATTGTATTGTAGATGCCAAAATGACACATTTCTGGCAATAACGTTTAAAAAAAGTGACATCAAGCCTAAAAATAACACTCTGATTGATCGTAAATATAAACAATACCAAAATGACACATCTCTAGCAATGAAACTTAAAAAAAAGCGCGAGAGAGTTTCAAACCTTAGACCAGCATGCACTAAATTCTAAACCTTATGTGTTTTCCTATGAACCTTCTTACCTAATTATCTTATGCAAAATTTTATAACATATTATTTATTTATTTATGACCCACAAATTTTTAAATGGGACTTTGTCTTACGGATAAGGATCCGTAAAACCGTCTTACAGGAGACCACCTCAAACTCTTAATACAAAATAAGCGGTTATGAAATGTCGGGGAGTACGCATGGTCGGCCCTGAGTTTCGAGAGGCTCATGGCCAAAAAAAAAAAGGAGGAGCCCTTTATAAAAAAAAAAAAAAGAGGGGCCTTTTATAAAAAAAAAAATCATTTAAAGTACTGAGAGCTTAGAAATTCGAACATGTGACCCTCTACCTTAAATCAAATACATCTTAATTATTAGGTGAAACTAATAAATTGTTAATTTTTTAACATTATAATATATATACTAAATATAAAATAATACTCAAATATTTAGGACCTAAAAATTAAAGACCCATAACAGTAGCCCCTCTTACCACCCCCAGGACCGGCCCAGGAGTACGTTTTATCATTTCTAAACATTTATTTTAATTAAAAAAACAATAGGAAGAGGAAAAAGAAAGAGAATTAAAGTGTTCCTATCCCTAGTAAAGTGGATAAGTCATAATCAATCTTTGAAAGACCCTAGTGCTACATCTGTACATCTGTAGCGACAATCAACTAACTTCGTCGGCACAATATATTAGGAGATATGTTCTTTGATAAATATTATAATAACTGTGATATCAGTGAGTCACGTAGTATTATAGTATTAGTCCCATACTTTCCTAAATTATAATCTTAGTTAACCCTATATAGGCTTGTATACAGGTTAAAAAAAATAATTGACTTGATTATTTAATTATTTATATTGATTTAATGTGTAATTTTCTTTAAAGTTTATAATATATGATCAATAATTAAAGTATGATAAAAAAATAATGATAAAATAGTAAAGTGATGTTTTAAAAAGATAAATTTCAAATCGAATAATTATTTTTGGACAAACGAAAAAAACGATAATTTAGGGACGAAGGGAGTATAATAATGCAACACATTAGCAATTTGATATGGTTGAGATATTGATGTTAATTTATAATTTTTGCATTATTATTAGGATAAAATTCACTAAACATCCATGTGTTTTGTTATATTAGGATTAAAACGTCCCTTTACTATGCTATCACATTTATTTTTTCCGTCTCTATATAATTTTTAGTAAAATTCACTAAAATATTATTAGAAAAACTGAACACTGAATTTGAAAGCGGATAAGTAGGGAGGCAAACAAGTTGGGCAAGTAGTAAGTGATGGACATAATTGGATGGAAGACAGGAGAAGGATTGCACTTTATTCATTTATTTATTTATTTTATTCATTGGGTCATTATTTCACAGGTGACACTCTCAGGTCTCAACTCTACCACTACCACCCATCTGGGCAGGCAAAGGCATGTCCCACCGCCTTCTGCACGCCATAGACCGACGACTGACTTTAGGCCGTCCTTGTGTTCTCTTTCTTACTTATCCTATCTTTTTTGGCCGGATCAATTAGTGCCACCATCATCATTTCATTCATTTGTCTTCTCCTTTTTATTATTATTATTATTATTTTAAATCTTTTACTTATTTCTTACTACTTGGTGGGTTTCAACTTTCAGTTACGGTTGTAGAGGCTATTGTTGCAAGATAGTGAGATTTTTTTTTACTAATTATAAACATAATTGAGAAATTATGTTAAAATATTATTTTTATAAACAGAGTAGTTGTAAATGAATCTCATTTTTAAAATGTTGTGCTTTAAAATGCTGCATTGAAACACTTTAAAAAAGAAAATGTTATTTTTTTCTCAACGTTTAGGTCAAAATGCTCCACCAAATAAACCTCTTAACTCTATTATAGATGTTGGTATAACATATAACTTATTTTAAAATTTATGTGCATATGATTAATATTTAAGTTAGGAATAAAAAAATGTGGATAAAATGATTAAAAAAAGTCGGTGGGAAAATTTTCGAAACCGACTAAAAGGAACTAGACAATTAGTTAGGAAGAGAGGAAGCATGATCCATCATTTATTATAATCTTACAACAAGTCCTAACTCAGCTTGGTGGCCTGTTTCGTCAAGTACTTCCTGTCTTTGCTTCGGATTGGGCCGCTATCTTATGCCTAAAGGCCTACTAACGAATAAACAGAATCTTTTAATTTTGACTCTTTTGAACGTCGAGACTCGAGACTTCAACTACAATGGGCCGTTGGGGGTGATAGTCTTGGAGCCTATTAACTTGTATAAGAAAGTTAAACAGAATGCTGAAGGCAGTGAGAGCCCGAAAGGTACAATTTGGTCCCCTTGGCAGAGAGTTTACTAGCAAATCTATTCCATCTGCGCCAAATAAGTGTTTATTTTCGCCAGGTAGACATTTTGATATGGCCAAGCAAGTGTTTTTTCCCTCTATATTTTGATGATGTAAATCAATAAAAATCTTATATTAAAAACTACTTTAAAAATATTATTTAGTAGTACTGGAGTTTGGAGTCTGGAGTTTGGAGCATGACGTGATTAGTTCGTTTTAGAAGAATTGGAGGCTGTGATTTAGAAGAGTAAGTTTGGAGTATCTGGATGTGGTTGAGCTACTAAATTATTAGTGTTCCATGATGAATTTCAATTTCAATTTTCAAATGCTGCTGTTTTCTTAGCGCTTATTTAGTGTAGTGAATCAAATAACAAAATTGACCATAATTTGGGATATTGATCTTCCAAAATGGCAACATGTGCAGGGTCATGATATTTCTTAGTCTAATGTTGATTATGTTGGGTTGATTTCTTCGGGAGTCCGGGGTCAAGCTGCCTGGGTTAACTCATTACGGTACCGGTTCAAATTATATCATACTTAGTGAGATATTTAACGGAAAAAAAAAAGGTTAAAAAAGTAGGATCTTGTTTCCTGAATCAGTTTGGTATTTGCTGAACAAATGTGATTTGGTGGGGTTGTAGAACATCAGAACCATGTGGGTGGGTCGGTAGAATTGAACATTTCAATTTGATGATTAAAACAGCCAAATTAAATATGGTAGCACCTTTCTCACCCTGACAGGCTGTCACCTACCAAATAAAATAAATTGTAAATTGTTGTTTTTTTTATTCATTGAAGTATTAGCAATTTAACAAATACTCCATTCGTTTTTGGTAAAAAGTCCACTATTTCATTTTGAGATGTTTCACCTAAAGAGTTTACTTTAAAAAATTAGTGCAAAATTCACCATTGGTCCCTGTACTTTGGGTTTGTCCACTGTTAGTCCCTGAACTTCAAAACGTCTCACCATTGACCAAAGTTTACGTTTTTTGTTCACCGTTGGTCCCTTGCTCAAACGCCGTTAACTATTGCACCGTTAACTAGGCATGTGCGATAAGTGTGAGCAAAAGCAAGGACCAAAGTGTCATTTCTCAACCTCTCGGGAAATTTCATCTTACTAAACCTCACCAAATCACCAGCAAATTTCACCCCCTCCACCACGAGGGGGCATATGCGTCATATCACATTATGATACAATTAGAAATTCTACACTACTATGATTCAATTGATATATGTTCCTTACATGTACCATACCCCAGCAGATTACTCATCCGCTCCTTTGTTCTTTCACCAAATTCTTCCCTACCAAATTACAAAACAATCATGAAAATGCTTTCACTGAGGAGCTTTATCCAGAGGACGAATCGGCCTTGCCGTCGATCGAAACCCTTCAACAACCGGGTCATAAACACAGCTATGGAACATAACCGTTTCTCCCTTTTTGCGTCCGCATAATCGTCGGAGGACTCGACTACTTTCCCAAGACAGTAAATCTCTTCAAGCTTCTGAAAGGATCCGAATCCAAACATGTCATGAAACCATAATTCGAATTCGAATTCGAAACCATGTTTATGTAATTCTCTCTCTGCATATACCGGGCTTGTTTGTCTACAATTCAAACATACATCAGAAGAAGCAGAGGAAGAAGAATGAAGTAGTCTTATTTCTTAATCAAAGTTTAACAAGTTTCCAAAACCAACAGATCGGATGTTGAGCATTTTCATTACGGAAATGGCGGCAATATCAGAGCAGTTCAAGAGTGGGTCCTTGCTGAGCTTTTCGGAGGAGGCGCTGATGCCAGTGATGTCGGAGATGGAGATCTCGCCGGGGTGTAATTGGGGATCGACGCGGAGGGTGACATAGTCGCCAATGCGATCCACGGCGCAATCGAGGAAATCGAAGCCGGGACCAAGGTTGGTGACGGTGGCTGGGGCGAATGACTTGACGGAGGTAAAAACGGGTACGAGTTCGGGTGCGGTGATAAGGGTTTTATGAGAAGAAGAAGAAGGGGCAGAGAGGTTACATCTAAAGGAGAGGGAGAAGCGGTTGGATTTGGGAGAGGAGAAATGGAGCTTCAATGGAATTATTGTCGCCATTTACAGAATGAATTTTTGGGTAGTGAGGGAGACGGTGAGGGTTACAGAATGGTCTACACGACAATGTTTGACCAATTTTTTTTTATTAATTTCCCGAGAGGTTGAGAAATGACACTTTGGTCCTTGCTTTTGCTCACACTTATCGCACATGGCCAGTTAACGGTGAAATAGTTAACGGCGTTTGAGCAAGGGACCAACGGTGGACAAAAAACGCAAACTTTGGTCAATGGTGAGACGTTTTGAAGTTCAGGGACTAACAGTGGATAAACCCAAAGTACAGGGACCAATGGTGAATTTCGCCCAAAAATTAAACCGTAAAATTGTCATTTTATTACTAAGTGACTACTAAAAGTGTCATTTTTTTAAAAAAATTGATTTTCAAACGAAAACTCTTTGTATAGAACGGAGAGAATATTAATAAGGGTATTGCTATTTGTATTTTATTTTTTTCAATTAAAAACAAAACTGCTTCGTGTACATATTAAATTTGGTGGGAAGTCTTTGGGTGTGACACTTCATAACCTTTTGTTAAAGAGTAATGCTAGAGTCATCAAGTCATCTCCAATGGTAAGGTTCATAAAAGTATGATCCAAATCATCAAAAACCTTTATCATTGTGGAAGGTTCAACGGGATGAGTGGTTCATGGAGGGAAAAAAAAAGAAAAATGAATGAGCTTAATTAATGATGTATGTAATGGTGAAACTATTAAAAAGTTGTAAAATCTATAAGTATTACTAAAACAGAAGCCGCTACTGCCACGTGGTGGCTTTCTGTGAAAAACTAAAATTTTTAAAGAAATTCGGTGCTATCATGTGTCACCTTCGAAATTGTAAGTTTTTTTCTTTTTTTCAAAATTGATTAGTTTAAGATAAAAATTATAAATCTAATTAGATAATATAAAAAATCTTAAAACTAATTTGATAAGATAGATTTAGGATATAGTTTTACGAGTAAATTTATGATATAGATTTCAGATTTTGTTTTTATTTTTTTTCAAATATCGCTTAATTAAACTAAATTTTATCTTATGTAATTTATACAAGTTTAATTTGACTGAAACTCTTCAATTTCCATCTCTTTTCATTTTCCTACTATTTAATTTATACAATTGTTCAATGAGACAATTTTTTGTTATTTGTTCTTCTACTAATTTATATTTATTAATCATTAATTAATAATCTATTATTTATCTATTAACTATTATCAATAAAGAAGTTGTCACTACCACATGGCAACTTTATGGTGAATGCTTAAAGTTTTAAAGGATTTATGTGTTTTGACGTGACACCTTCTTGTGAAGTCGTAATTTTGTTTTCTTATTTTTTGGTGTCGAAAATTAAAACCGGCTAGATTTTAACATCGATACCTCCTTTATAAATGCTAAAAAAAATTCATGGTAAAAGTTTTTTTTCGGGATAGATTTTATCAATTCTCATATATTTTAATATTTCAATTACATATTCATATGATCACTTTTGAATATTTACCTTATTTTTATTTCCTTCAAATTATTCAAATTAATTATTTTTAATTATTTATTACAAGTTTAGAAAATTATCTCATTATAAACAACTTTTGTACAAAAAAAAACTATTAAAACCATGCATACGGTACTATATTTTTTTTTCTTTTTCTGCAAAAAAATTAAAACCGGATGGATTTTAAACGGGTGCCTATTTTATGCATGGTAAAAAAAAATTTACCAATTTTTGCAGGATATATTTTATCACATTTGATTTAAACGAGTTTCATCTGATTAGTAATCTAAATTTTCATGATAAAAGTTTTTTGCGAGTAGATTTTATCAATTCTCATAGGTTTTAATCTTTCAATTACATATTCATATAATCAATTTTGAATATTTACCTTATTTTTCGTTTTTTTCAAATTATTCTAATTAAATTTTTTAATTCTTTGTTACAAGTTTAGAAAATCATCTTATTATAAACAACTTTTGCAAAAAAAAAAAAACTATGCATACGGTACTATATATATACATTTTTTTTTATGCCAAGAATCAAAATTTGATAGATTTTAAAACTGGTGTCTCCTTTATGCATGGTAAAAGTTTTTTTAATCATCTTTTGCTATTAAAATTAGTTAATACCAGATAGGTTTTAGCACATTTGATTTAAACGTGTTTCACTTGATTAAAACTCTTAAATTTTCATGGTAATTTTTTTAACCATTTTTGCTGCCAAATCCGGTTTGTACCGGATATATTTTATCACATTTGATTTAGACAAGTTTCATTTGATTATGACTCCTCAATTGTCATGGTAGAAGTTTTTTTAATTTTTATTATTTACCAAAACTCGGTCAATTTAAAATAGATTTTATCAAATTTGATTAAGCATGTTCCACCAAAACCACAAACAACCACCGCGAAATACTTACCCTCCATCAAACACCTCATTGACGAGTCTGTCTTCATGGTACTTCCCCTCCCCTCCCTAAGAATATTTGTTCGATTTTATAAGTCGCATAAATTTTTGTGTGATGATTCGGTGTGATCTCATGATTTTTTTAAAATTTATTAATTATGTGAATTTATTGATGTTGTTGGTTCATTCAAATAGCTTGTAGATTTTATCTACGAAATTAAGTTTAAGAAACAATATTAAATCAACCGTGCATCGTGCGGGTAATAAGTTAGTCACTATTACAAAAATAGAAGCCGCTACTGCCACGTGGCGGCTTTCTGTTTAAAGCCAAAAGTTTTAAAGGAATTTGGTGCTGCCACGTGTCACCTTCGAAATGGTAAGTTTTTTTCTTTTTTTCAAAATTTGTTAGTTTAAGATAAAAAATCATAAATCTAATTAGATTATATAAAAATCATAAAACTAATTTGTTAAGATAGATTTAGGACGTAGTTTAACAAGTAAATTTATGATAGAGATTTAGGATTTTGTTTTTGATGCTTCCAAAATCTTCTGGATGCACTGGATCAGTCCAATTAAGATACCTGGCTTTTAACGTATCTGATATTTACGAAGCCCAAATCTGCAATACAATTAACAAACCGTGAACTAAGTAGGGGCACTCCCTGCAAAAGCCCTCCGACGCAAGAATTAGCACAATAAAGCTAATGAAAGGTTATCTTAGCAGAGTTTCGGCTTGAGAGTTGAAGTTGCATACCTCTCCCCTTGATTTTCCTGGGCTTTTATAGTTGCTTGGAGAGCATAATCGCCATAATCGCCATAATCGTTCTATAACTGTCCACTAATGATTGTGGCATGAATGGCGGGCATATTAACTGCCCAATTAACTCCCTCATTAATCACAACGGTCTAAATGGAGACTTTCCCGGACATAACCGTCCTCAACTGGTAACTGTTATTGAATTAGCGAGCACAGCCACTCATGCTCGCGGCTTAGCTCTGTTCGCTGGTCGAGCCCCCAGCCCGCTAGCCTCTTGCTCGGTGATGATCGAGACCATGCTCGCTTGCTCTAACGATGACCACGGGTCCACCGTGTGGCACATGACTTGGGCCTATTTGGGCCAGGTAGTTCAGTAGCCCCCTACTCCTTGTTCATCGAGTATTCATGCTCGGAGCGAGGAGGAGCAGAAATTTTCCAATCGAATCCTTTTCCAAAACCTGGGCCTCAGTAACTACAGTGAATCACTTTCAGTTGGAATTTGAGGATGGAGGACAGCTAAAAAGCCTTCTAGAGATGCGAGCCATCACCCGCCGCCAATACACTTTCCCAGGCACATTGCCCCATGCAGCATTAAATGCAGCCTCGATCCTTGAGTTGCAATGATGAATGTTTCTCAAACGAAGGTTACTCAATGGTATAAAAACCGAACCCCCTCTTCATTTTCAACTTTTATCACCCTCCATTTTCTGAAATCGTTTACTTGAGAGATCGAAGATTCAAGAGCCTCCCATCTCCGACTGCAAAATTTCCCAAAAGATCTCCAAGGCTTTCTCTCCAGCTCTCATCGGCTCACTTCTTCAATCAACTAGTAAGGCCTCTATCCTCCTCTTGTTTCCTTCGTGATTCTCGTCTTTAACTTGCTTAGACCTTCTCATTTTGAATTTCATCACGCTTTTTCTGGGTTTTATACACCTCAAATCGACCCGTTTAGAATTAGGGTACCTTCATTCCCTCACTTAAGCGCTTCTGGTTTCTTCTGTTTAAGATTCCATGCTTATAGATCCCCCACGAACCAAGTCTCTTTCCAATCAGAATCGAGGAGCATCTTAACCAGTGCCCTGTTCACTGGTTTAAGGATAAACCCTAACTTGCCACGAGGTTTTAACTATTTATGATTGTCATCCCGAGCAGGGTTTAACCTATATTCCTCGATTCCTGTAGGATGTCTTCGGATGACAGAACGTCTTCCGAGATCGAGAGCGAGATACGACCATGGAGCCCCTCAAGAACATGAAGAAAACCTACACACTGAATCCCCGAGCTCGGAAGAAACTGAGCGAGAAGAGATTCCGCTTGTTCGCCAAAGGCGTCCTCGAGCTCCTCAAAATAACACCGAACAGGCAACCGAGAACCTCTTTAACTCTGACAGGCCAGAAAACCAGGAATTAACTCGAGGAAAACAAGTCGCTTCAACTAGCACGCCCTTTATCGCTTGGGACGATCCGAAGGGCAATGAGGACGATGTATTCACCGGGTTTTACTCCTTAGGTATGAACCCCAAGGATTACCGAGTTAGGGCCTTTGACTTAGACATAGACGAAGCCGGCCATAACTTCCAGGGGGACCGAATGGTCTTTTATTTTGACTTCTTTTTAGTTGGCCTTCGACTACCCTTGGATCCCTTCTTTGTTGAATTCCTCCTGATAAACAATGCACTTCCCTGCAACTTGACCCTAACCACCGTTAGGTTCTTAATTTCATATATCGTAGCCTGTAGACTCCTCATATTTGAACCAAGCATGGAGCTCTTTAGGAAATTCTTCCTTTTTTCAATAGATAAGAAAACTGGACGTATCTCTGGTTGTTCCAACCCTAATTATTTTAAACTTCTATCCGACAACCCAAACAAAGTTGATGCTTGGGATTCCAAGGCTTTGCTCGTAGAATCTCGCGTCGGATGGCCCTTTGCTTCCTACCTCGAAAACTTATCCATTGCTAAATACGACAAACAAGCGTTCCGAACAGGAGAACCAATGCTTGTCAAGGCCTTCAGGAAGCTTCTCGGGATAAAAGATGGGAAACAAGGGCAAGACTGGGTTCTGGATTGGGTTACCCTGACTTCCGCCCTCATTCTGATGCATCAAGCTGCCATTATAAGTTGGCACAAGCGCGCGAACCTCAAACTGCTGTTCTCGACCACGAGATACCACACCCATTCTCGGGAAGCGTCACGGAAATTTCCCAAGTGAATGCCCGAAATGCATGCAACTCTAAGAAACTGCACTCAAGAAACACTTCTCCCTCGTGTCCGCTTGATTCCTTCTCCCTTATTTTAATACTGCTAACTCATATTATATCTTTTAACTCGTAACTTATTTGTAGACATGAGGCAAATGGAAGACTCCCAACGCTTTCTACAAGCCATGAGGAGAGGGGCAGTGGGAAGGAACACCCAGATGGCTGGGCAACAGCCAGCTCGCCTCCCAACAATTCCGGCTACCAACACAGGGCGAGGAACTAACATACCGCTGTACCAAACCAAGCAAATGACTACTTCCCACGCCCACGCACCCAAATTTCCATTTCATCTCTCGGCTCCTCGCGATACCGGCACCAATCGCTCCCTAACCTCGCAAGCATCAACAACAACAGACCTAAAAAAAGGCCTCTTCCAATATCCCCTCCTGAAAGGAGAACACGCTCGAAAACCGACCAAAGCGAGCCCGCCGAAGCCTCCAGTTCTCAAGCTCCCGTCTGGCAAAGGGAGAACTTTGAGATGCCAGAGAGTCGCGAGCTTGCAACCAAGCTTATCGCCGAGATAGGAGCTGTTCCCGACCTGGCGAACATAAACACCAACAAGAGAGGTGGTCATGCCGCTAGCATTGGACTGGGTATGGTGAAGAGACTTAGGCACAATCGAATTCAATTTAAGAAGCATCGAACTCCCAAGTCTGTCTTGATCGGGAAATTGGAATGTGCATGACCGAGGTAACTGACTTTGCCCTTCCTGAAATATACCGAACTCCTTTATTTTACCTCTAACTTTCCTTGTTTTGATTTCTAGATGGCCAACAAGACAGAACTCCTCTTTGATCGATTGATCGATAACGTGAAAACCTCCAGCTCGCTTTCTACTGAGAAGAATGCCTTGGAAGAGCAGATGAACACACTGAGGGCCGAGCTAAAAGAAAGTGAGGAAAGCGACAACCAAGGTCACCGAAATATCCAAGTCGAGAGGAAGAAGAGGATTCTCGACGCCCACCTTACCTTCTCCAAAAATCGAAGAATCCGCCTCAACAACATCATGCCAGTAAGAAAAGATCTCGAGGCGACCAACGAACCGTCAAAAGGCGATACGCTGTAGAGAACAAGTCGAAGCGCCGAAGCCGTTCAAGCCTCGTGTCCGTAAAGAAAACCTCATCACCGAAAGTACAAGAATTCAGAGGACTTCACGGCTGCTGTCGAGGAAGAAGCATATCCTTTTTTCTTGCAGGGAGTAAACCATGTCTTGCGACAATTAGCTTGTAGTGGACTTGAAATCAGGCCGGAGCAGCTCGCAACCTGGGGAACCAACACTCCCTCGCTCCTCCCTCGCCAGACATGCTCTAGTTCCATATTCGGTTGATTGAGCTCAACTCTTTGGTCAAATAGACTCCTAGAAAGGGTTAGACGCTGGACCTCCCCCAACTGCGAGACCACTATCGGTGACTTAATGACTCAAATATGGTCGGAAGAAACCAAGAGAATCAAAACCGTCCCCCCGAGTCGGTTCAAACAATGAAGTGATCAATCTTGAAGCGGATAACGGAGCCCCCACCAACCAAACCACTACCGATCCTCGCTCAAGTGCCAACCACTCAAGCCCCCTTGGTGACTCTTAGATATTTCCATGGTGTGCCTGTGGTTCCTAAACAATTTACTTTTATGTTCGTAATATTTTTTCACTCTTTCACTGTTGATGA
>JABEVN020003277.1:0-18797 GCA_013146195.2 Codonopsis lanceolata | reverse complement strand
GAAGTGGAGTCTTCCATGACTCTCACCAGCTCTAGTACCACTTCACGTCCACGGTTCGATGCGTCCTCGTGCCATTTGAGCATTGATATAAATGACATGGTGTCAAATAGTGTCTAAATTCTATCACCTTGAATTGGTTTTTAACTATTCGGTGTGGTGTAAATGGGAACAACTTACATAATTATTACACAACATCTTTTCATTCAAAACTTATGTTATGATCTTATGCACTCAAAACATGCATCAATACAGATATAGTTGTAAGAAATATTGTTGAATGTTCAAATAAATCGTCAAAATTTCATTAAATAAAAAAAATTTCCAGCATCTCAAAATTTAGAGTATCCCATGTCTTATAACTAAACAACCCTCTAAACAAACTCAACGACTAGGGTAACTATAAAAAGAAATGACTAGCGTGATGTTCTATCTAATTTTAAATCTCCTCTTCATTTTCCTCTAAGTCTTAGTTCCCCCAATGGTCCATTATCCATAGCCATTTGGACCAGCGTCCCCAACGTTCTTAGCCAAGAAGTTGGTGTTGCTCAGCCTCGCTCCAACTTCCGCGTGGGCTCTCCTAGCATCTTCTATTTCGTCAAAGTGTCTTAACAAGGCATTTTGTGCTAGCTCTACTGCCTTCATCATTCCCTTGACTTGTTCAAGTAGTGTTCCGTTTTCCTCCACTAGCGTCTGATTACCATTTCTTAGCAATTGATTCTCATTCCTTAGCAGCTGGTTCTCTTGTTCCAAGACATGGTTAATTTCATCGAGTTCGGCTACCCTAGCGTGCATCGTACTCAATCTTGTTCTAGTAGCTGTCATGGGTGGAGCGACCCTTGCTCTACTGGTGTTGTTACGCGCCATTTCCTACAAGTAACACGAATATATCAGTTTAACAAATTGATAATTTCTTAATCAATAGTGAGATCATAACTTAGCTATGATCACAACTTAATTCTAGTATCATAATCCTATCGTAGTGTCACCTCTTATTCTTAATTGTTCTTAAATCTTAAGACCATCTGGATCTAAGGCCTAAGCTTTGATACCAATCTGTAACGCCCAAAATTTGGCACCGACACCACGGTCCCACAATTTGGCTACGTCACCAATAATCATAACTTAAATCATAAATGTTCTAATCTCGTAATAATTAAATCTTAATATCCTTGACTTAAGTCAAAAATAACCCAAAATGATTAAATACAAAATCTATCTAAAACTATGGACTTAAGTCAAAAATAACCCAAAATGATTAAATACAAAATGATTAAATACAAAATCTATCTAAGTCCAAATTAATTTAAAGTACTGTCGAATAATTCAATAAGTAAGACTAAATCTAAAATTCTCGGAAGCCGTCATCTTGGTCTACTCGAGCCAAAATCCTCTAATAGTCTTACTTATTACCTAAGAAAGAAGAGTATGAAGGGGTGAGTGAACAATGCTCAGTAAGTTCATATACAACCCCTCCGGTTACTAAGGAGGAGTTGACAAGAATTAAATCCGAGATGAATATATATATATATATATATATATATATATATATATATATATATATATTTGAATAGTCAAAATTCATAAATAGAAATCGACAAGCTGAAGCAAATATCAAATTTCGATTTAAGTGAGTAAGAATCCAAATGAAAATAAACGTTCAAAGGTGACTCGAGTAATCAACTATCACCAACCGTCCCATATCAATTAGCGACAATTGACTACTCACAAAATCCTATGATCACATAAGCAAATTCATAAATCATAATTCATAGTTCATAGATCATAAATCATAGATCATTGGTTTATCCGGATAACCATGCCACGTGCCAAGTGGCATTCATAATGATCATAAATCATAGTTTCATAATTCATAGTGTCATAAATTCAACTTAGTGATCATAGTAGAATTTCAAGTAATCAAATAATTTTACAAAATCATGCATCACCAAAAATCGTACTTTTCATATCAAAGGTATCTCACATGAAATTCAATAATTATGTGAGAATAAACAGATAATCAATTCATGAGTTCGAAAGAAGCGTAAACGATGGAGTTCAAATTCAAATGCCGATTTAAAGTCGGCGTACGTTTGAAGAAATATCGAAGTCAAGGAATTTAATGGAAACCTAACGAACGATACATAAAAGATCAGAGACCTAAAAGAGGTATAATCCCTTACCTGAATATGCTTAGCAAAAATAGTCCACCACACGTACGATCACCTTAAGCTCGTTTGCCCGAATCTAGATTCAATAATAAACACGATTACTAACTAAAGTCGACTAACGCTGCATTAATAATCAATACTTAAAAATATTCAAAATTATATAAACTCTTTTAAGAAAATATTATTATTATTTATTATTTTTATATTTTTCAGAACCTATTCTACTGTTTATGCAAATCATATAAGCATAATTTTTAATTCATAAAAGTCAAATGATGTTAACTAATCTATTAGTATTTATTAATAGGTACTATAGATTAAAAAGAAATTCACACATACTGACCCACACACACACATCTGCTTGTATATAAGCATAATTTTTAATTCATAAAAGTCAAATGATGTTAACTAATCTATTAATATTTATTAATAGACACTATAGATTAAAAATTTTCACTAACACTAACCCACACATCAAAGGTAAAGAAAAACTGATCACACACACTAACTCATCGTCAAGCACACACACATACATCTTGTTTGTTTAATTGTTTAGGTACTGCATATATATATATATATACATATATATATATATATACATATATATATATATATATATATATATATATATATATATATATATATATATATATATATATATATATATATATTAAAAGTATGCTTAATGATGGGATTGATAACAGTGGACTTATAAACAATTCAACCGGTTGATCTCGAAATTAGTACCATTTGTATACATATTAAATATGCATTGTACATCGGCCGCCTTCTGTACTTTAATTTTTTTTTTTTTGATTCATAGCTAAACCTATTCTATGTAGCCTACTATTCTCTCTCTTCCTTTTCTATCAATCACACAATGATGGGAAAAGAAAAACAATTGAAGACTTACCTCACAGTTTTGTTTCTCTCTCTTTCGGTGGGAGTGGGAAGGCTGTCGTCGTGTTCTCCGTCTTCTGTAATATTACATAGAGTTTTCATCCCTTTCAATCATATTTATATAAAAACCCTATTAGGTTTCCTAACTCTAACCTTAAATGGACCAAGACCAATTTTTAATTGGGTAATATTATTAGGGAATAGTAATTAATCCTAGTCACAAGTGGGCTAAGCCCAACCCAATGTAATTAGTTACTAATTAGGTTCAAAGCATTAATTTAGCACATATAATTATAACATTAATTATATAGGTCCAAAACGATCATAATATTAATTAACGAAAAAAAATTAATATTTTTACTAAAATTATCGGGGTATTATAGATAAGTAAAGGGATCAGCAGCTTACTGACAAAGAAGCGGTAGGTAGATGAAATGACTTAAGTGAGCTGCCTACCTTAGTCTAGGTTTATTTTATCTTGCTTAAGGTTGTAAACCAATAGTTGTAGGTCTACGTGCTGAAGTTCAGTAGGAAGAGCTTTAGACTTGCTAATATCTAATAAGTTAGATTTTAGTTCGCAACTAACTAATGTTTTAACTTAGAGTAATCATGCAAGATTTAATTAATTCAACCTATTTAATATCACTTAGATAAGTCTATTAATGTGACATAATCTAAGTTCAGTACGTGGGTTCTTATAATTTATTCTAAATGAGTTACTTGTTGTTTTATGACCCTAAAGTCTAACTAATAGATTTAAGTAATTCTTAAACATTCATGTTCCAACAAGTATTTAACACCAACAAAGGCTAGGGAGTTGAAACTTCCCCCCTTCATTATTCCAATACACGCCCAGACTCGTTTCTTCTTCTTTTTGTTTTGGGTTAATGTCATCATTCGTCCTTGTATTTATCAGCTTTCTAGCATTAGTCTCTACTTTGGAAAAGTTAAAAGTTAGGTCCAAAAAAGACTTTTGTTATCTGCTAGTGGCTCGGTACTATGTTGCCAACTACTCCATTATTGTACCTAACTAGTAACTCACCCGTGCGTTGCATGAATACATCGTTTTAAAATTATATGCTTAAATAAAGTTGAATAATGCACCGCAAATATGATTAGTTATACTCAATTAATAGCACTCTAATTTTCACATGGCTCAAAGTTATCATTTGATTTTTTATTTTTTTTTAGGAAACAGGGGTGGCACCCTGCAGCATTTTATTAATAAATGAAAAATAGAGAACAAACTTGAGGGGGACAACTAGCCTGGCCCTTATAAATGGGAGGACAAAGGAGCCTAACCTCGAAAAAGAAATACAGTTAAGAAATTCTAAGATAAGGCGTGGAACTAACATCAAGCAAAATAAGACCTCTAATACAAGGAAGAAGATCGGAGATGGAGGAAAAGGTCGAATCCATCTTAGATTTGCAAGCTAAGTTAGCAAAGCCATCATCAACTTTATTAGCTTCGCGAAAGCAGTGAAGGAAAGTGAATCGACCAATAGCCTTGAGGCGAAGAATATCCGAATGATATAAGAATCTTGCCAAGGAAATTTTGTGATCAAACAGGATCTTAGAATCTGTCTCGATAACAACATCAGTATAACCATGAGAATTTAGCCATAATAAACCATAATGAAGAGCACGAACTTCAGCCACCATATTTGAACTAGATCCATAGAAACAGGAAAAAGCAAAAATAAAGCTTCCTCTGAAGAAATCCCCAACCCACCACCGCCACTTAAGGGTTTCCACATGGATCGCCATCAAGATTCAATTTAATACAGCCAAGAGACGGTTTATGCCAAGCAACAGACTGAATAGAAATTTTCCTACGATATCCATAAGAAATACGATGAAAATTGGAAGAATCCGAGAGGTGATAATTGGCCGCTTGCAGGATGTCACGAAGATCAGAATTAATCTTGTTAATCACAACTAGGGAAGGAGGTCGAATATTATCAAAGACTGCTTTATTCTGGTACTTCCAAAGGTTCCAGAGAATTAACGAAGGCATTAAAGCAAAAAGAAGAGAATTGCAATTAAGCCACCATGTCAAACAGCGTTGTTGGATCGAGGCAGGATGGGAGGTCACTCCAAATTTGGAATGGAAAAATTGCCAGACGCTGGTAGCCGTAGAGATCCAGAGAAAAACATGATCAAAGGTTTCCAGATTACCAGAGGAACAACATTGGCATTTAGAAGCCAACGAAAAGCCTTTTCGCCAAAGGACTTCATCAAGAGGAAGCTTTTTAAGAAAGAGGCACCATAAGAATATACTGAGCTGAGAAGGAAGATGTTTATGCCAGATAAACTTAGCCGAAAGCATCAATTGACGAGAAGTCTTGATAAGATTGTAGGCAGAAGTAAGAGAGAATGTGCCAGAAGTAGAAGCTGTCCAGCACGCTTTGTCTTTAGAATCATGAAGAGAAATATGCTGCTCAGTAAGTTTGGAAACAAAGGAAGCTGGAAGATCCGACAGCCTAGGATTAATAAGGATCTCATGAACAGAAGAAATCTGGCAGTCGACTGGTCTGTTTATGAGGGGAGAATTCATCAGCCATTTATCAAACCAAGGAGAGCAAAAGCCATTACCAATGATCCCGAAGATATGTGGTTCAGCAACATCACGAATTCTGATTATACAGTTCCAAATATGAGATCCTTTAGAAGAGACTTGAGAAGGATGGAGGCGAGAACAATAGCGAGCAGATAAATAAGAGGTCCAAATGTTGTGTTGGGAGCGGAATCGCCACCAGAGTTTAAGACCATAAGATTGAGTAAGATCTGACATAGAGATCAGACCTAAACCACCTTCTAGAACAGGCCTACAAAAATCCTTCCAAGAGATCCAATGGCTTTTGTTTTTACCTTCTAATTGACCCCAAAAGAAGTTGGCAAGCATACGATCAATGAGGGACAAGACCGAAATTGGACGGTCAAGGGAGGCAAGCTGATAGCTTGTGATGGAATTGAGAACATGTTTAATAAGCGTGAGACGGCCAACCATATTGAGAAGGGCTCCAGACCACGAACCAATTCTATTTTGCAATTTGAGAACAAGAGAATCAAAAAAACTCTTCTTTTTTCTTCCAAAATAAAGGGGGCAACCAAGATAATTAATAGGAAGACAACCAACATTGAAACCCAGCATAGAGTGAATAAGAGCCACACGTCTGGCATCAGTGGATGGAGCAACAAAGAAAGAGCTTTTAGACTTGTTTATAAGCTGACCGGAAACAGCTTCATAATTCATGATGATATTCTTGTGCTGGGTGATAGAGTTTTTACTACCATTCCAGAAGATGATGACATCGTCGGCAAAAGCGAGATGGGAGATAATAGGGCACCCACTAACTGTAGAATAAACAGAATTAGTAACTTGAGATTGAAGGAAATTGAGGCTTCTACTCAGAACTTCAGCCAAAATGATAAATAGACTAGGAGAAAGAGGATCTCCCTGTCTAAGACCACGAGAAGAGGGAAAAAAACCAACTGGGTCTCCATTAATCAAGACCGAAAACCAGTTGTCTGAAATAAGGCGCCAAATCATATCAATGAAGACTTCGTGGAAACCAAATTTACGAAGAACTCGAGTAAGGAAAACCCAAGAAACCCTATCAAACGCCTTGGCCATATCCAGCTTGAGAACAACATTCGATCCCGCGATTTTTTTCCCCAAGTGGCACATAAGCTCCTGAGCCAATAAAATATTGTCTTGAATAATTCTCCCTTTGGTAAAAGCACTTTGGTTGTCGGAGATAATAAACGGAAGAATGGAAGCAAGACGAGTAGATATAATTTTTGAAACAACCTTGGAGCAGAAGTTGCACAGGCTGATGGGCCTTAGATCTTTGAAAGATGCTGGACGCTCGACTTTAGGAATGGTTACAACCAAAGTACTTGACCAAGCCTTAGGGAGGGAAAAACCAGAGAAGAATTTAAATGGCTTCAGTAAGTCACCGCAATAATATCCCAACAAACTGTAGAAAGTCCCAAGAAGCCGCTTGGGCTCTGCAGATTTCGCCATTCAGTCAATGTTTTTTAATTTCCAAAACAGTGGGAGGAGCTATAAGTGAAGCGTTCCATTCTTCAGTAACAAGAACAGGAATAATATCCAAATTGGAAGAGAGCTCGCCTTCAGATTGGAGCTGGGACTGAAAGTAACGAACAGCAGCATCTTTGATGTCTTGCTCAGAGGTAAGAGTAGTACCTTGGTCATCAGTAATGGAGTGAATATGAAGTTGGCGATGCGATTGCTTAACTGAAGCATGAAATAACTTGATATTTCCTTGCCCCTCACTGAGCTATTTGAGTTTGGACTTTTGACGCCAATAAGCTTCCTCCCTAGAAAGATGAAGACGAAGCTTAGCTTGAGCAGCCATAAGGTTCTCTGGGTTTATGGACGAACTATTTAATTCAAACAGAAGTTCCATTTCAAGAGCATCCTCCTTAGCTTTCCGAAGATTCTCAAAAATATTACCAAAGACCAGTTTATTCCAGGATTTTAAAGCAACTTTCACATTTCGAAGCTTGCTTGAAAAACGCAACACAGGTCTCCCCGAAGCAGGAATGTTCCAAGCATTCTGAACTATGTCCTTAAAGGTTTCATGTGTAGTCCAAACATTGAGAAATCTGAAAGAGGAGGCTTTGCGGGAGGATTGACGAATGATGGTAATAAGAAGGGAGTGTGGTCA
This sequence comes from Codonopsis lanceolata, assembly GCA_013146195.2. NCBI lineage: Eukaryota > Viridiplantae > Streptophyta > Magnoliopsida > Asterales > Campanulaceae > Codonopsis > Codonopsis lanceolata. Next base: position 11,032 of record JABEVN020003277.1, on the reverse strand, counting down.
GAGCAAGTTCGATTAAGGTGCTGAATAGAAGTATTTTGAAAAACATCCATCCATTGCACATTGCAAAGCACTCGATCAATACGCTCAAAAATAATAGAATTACCATCTCTCTTGTTCCACCAGGTAAAGTCACTGCCGGAATACCCCAGATCTGCCAATCCCGCTGCGGAAATACAAGCATGAAATTCCAATGCGCCATTGCGATCCCAGCCTGAACCCCCAGACTTTTCATGAGGATGAAGGATGATATTGAAGTCACCCCCCACCAATCTTGGAGTTGAAGGAAATCTGGTGCTAACATTGATGATTTCCTCCCATAAATCTTGGCGATCATGAATGTCACACCTCGCATAAACACAAGTAAGAAGAGTGTGAAAAGACCAAGAGAAATGTTGGAGTTGTAGGGTAATTTGTTGAGAAGTTTCAGAAATTAAAGAACAAGTAAAACATGACTTAACAAAAACCCATATCGAACTATTAGAGTTTGAAGCAAAAAACTTGAATCTGAGACGGCGAGAAATAATCTGAACTTTAGACAGGTCCAGTTTAGGTTCGAAAATTGCCACAACTGAAATACCATGAAGTTTCACAAGCTGCTTGAGACGACTAACAGAAGGGTCATTACCAATGCCACGAATATTCCAAAAAAGGACTTTAATATCCATGAGACGCATTAAGAGAGGCAGCATCTGAGGGCTTTGAAGCCTGTGATCAGGTAAGTCTGTAAGAGGGGGGTATTGGAGGCTTGGTTTTGTGCTTGATTTGAGCTTGAGGAATCTCAATATTAAGAGCATGCAACGACGTGCAGTCTTCTCCGCCGTCATAATCAATGGAAGAAAGGACCGCAAATCTATTGGGAGAGATAGGTAAATCCATAGGATCCTGTGCTTGATGAGACAAATGAGCCCGATCTTGATCATTATGAGAAGTGGGAGATTCCATATTTGCATTGGGAGAAGTATCAAAAGGGATTGTTTGTTCCGTAGTGGATGCTTTAGGATCGGTTTTGTCCGGATCAGAAACTGGTTCCAGAATATGAACATCATTAATATTGGCTGTGGGAGTCGGTTGGGGAGAAATTGAGGTAGGGTTTGCATGGCTCTCGGTAGGAGGTTCATTAGGATCGACGTTGTCAGGATCAGAAACTGGTTCCAAAGTAGGAACATTATTAATATTGGCTGTGGGAGTTGGTTGAGAAGAAATAGAGGTAGGGTTTGCATGGCTTGCGGCAGGAGGATTAACTCGAACTGTATCCACCTTCTTAGGAGTCCAACGTTGTTTTGCCGGAGCCGGATTGGGAGGAGGATCTTGATGATTCAGATCAGGGTTTTTAGCTTTACAAATCAACTCATGATGACCCTGCCGAAGACAGTGAGTGCAATAGGATGGCTTGTTCTCTGCTTCAATAGGCTGCCAAAAGCTGGGGTACGCATTTCCACAATCGACTCAAATACGATTGGGACAAGGTTTCAAGAGATCTATTTCCACACAAATACGAGCAACACTTGGCCGAGTTAGATTGATTGTGGGTTGATCCAACATTAAAGGCTTACCAAATAATGATGCAAGCGAAAACAAGGCGATCCTGAACAGTGAATGGGGAGACCTCGATTGAAAACCAACCGAACTACCGAAGCCAACGCCGTGGCGAAAGTTCGGCGACCATTTAAATACGCGCATAGGGTGCCTTCCCAAAAACCACTGATCTTTTATCCAAAGCCTTTGGAAATCTTCATCGTGACTAACTTGGATAAGAATATGCTTGGGATCAAGATGCCCTACAGAGAAAGCGGATTTGAGGCCGATGGTATTAAGATGCTTGTGCGTCGCTTCCATAGAGGGTCTGCTATGAGAGAATTTCCCTATTATAGCATGGCGGAAAGGTTTTGCAAGGGTTTCGATGAGTTCCGGGGATAGTTTCAAAGATGGTTCTCCTTTATAAGAGGAGGGCGGAATAACAAAAGGGGCTGGAGGAGTAGACGAAGAACAAACAGCTGCAGCAAAAGATTTGGGAGGATCTGGAGGTGCCGGAGGAGGGGGTTCAGCCATGGCCGCCGGAGAAGAAACCCTAGGGTTTGTTAGAGAGAAAAATTGCAATGGGTTAGTTATCATTTGATTTCATCGAAATTATTTTTCATTATTACTAATGCACCGCAATATGATTAGTTATACTCAATATGGTCCAATCTTAAAAAAATGTTGGTTTTTGAAAATATATACACATAAAAATAAATAAGTAAAAATATTTTACTAAGTCGTCGAATATCATACAGTTTGTTATATCAAATAAAGGAGGAATTAAAGTAGGGTACAACACTTTTTGAACAGAACCTCCAAGATTTAAATGTTGGGAACCAACACTTTCTGCAACATATATTTCGTATGACTATTCATTATAAAAACAAAAAAAAAGGACATAAATCGCATAATTAATATATGACAGCTCAATTACACAAAACAAACACTTAAAAAAAGGACAAAATCACACGCTAATTTCTACATGTCCTACCGTTCTTAATTGACTTCATCGGAATCATTCTAACTAATTAGTTATAGACTACAAATATTATTAGGAAAAAATTGCAAATCATTCCACTCTAGAAAGTTTTCAACCAATTTATACATCCATATTTTTTCGAAACTGAAAAAAGGCACTTCATGCATGCACCGTGATACATTATTTTGTGCATTGCATTGCATAATTGTGTGCATCACGATGCATGACATATTTTTTTCGGTTTCAATAAAAAAAATCGGAGTACAGAATGGTTGAAAATTGGAAAAATTGTTGGCCAATATTTATTGTGAAACTTTTAACCACTCTCATGCCTTTTTTTTAACCGCTAAAAAGAACTTTCATAAAATATTTCGGAAATGCCCAGTCGACCATGAAACTGGAAATCTCAATTGTTGGGGCTATAGCTGTCAAAATTTGGTTCAATCCAATGGGCCGATAATATCCGAGCTGGGCTTTAGGCTCTATAGACTGGCCCAGTGACCTCTGTCGTGGCCAAAAAAATATGTGAAAATAAGCAAAATTGGCACGCCCAAATGGGTAGGCCCATGGGCTACTCCAACTGACTCGAAGAAATTTCAGGCCGACCGGATTTTGATGTTGAACCTATGGGCTTGGTGCAAGCCCGATCGGACCTGACACATTGACATCTCTGCTTGGGGGCAACAAAACATAGATGCATATAATGAAACAAGTTTGAATCGCGATGTATTGATTTAGATTAGCGATGCATGAATTTGGAATCATGATGCATCGCTATGAAATTAAAATAAACCAGTTTGAATCGCGATGCATCAATTTTGGATCGTGATGCACATTATAAAATGGAAATGATACTTACACAAATTGAAATCATGAATCGTGATACAAAATCATATATCGCGATGCCCAAATCATAATTAAGTACATATTAATAAAGATCTAAAAATTAAAAAAATAGGTACATATCTCTAATGTTTAGTTCTGTATTTATCATGTCAAGGACCTCATTGACATTGTTTATCATTTTTAAGTAGAATGAAAAAAATTATAGGTCTAAATCTATAACCACCGTCTCACCATAGCTCACAGGTAAATTTCTCTTTTCATTAATATTCGTATCGAAATTTATATAGATTGAATATGTGTCAAACAAAAAAATTATTATTATCATCTCAAACAATTACTTTTTTGTTTCGAAAAATACTTCTTGTGCATCACGATCAAATCTTTTAACATTTAATTTTGCAAATATGTCACTTCAGGTCTATTAACATGTATATATTTTATTGAATAATCTTTTGTTGTTAAATTTGCTTAAATCATAATTTGGTCAGTCTACTTTCACACTTTTTGCAATAAGGTAACTCTACAATTATTATTTTCAATTTATTCATTGTATTTGGCTACATCACACTTTGGCCACCAAGAGTCATTTTCGTCAGTTAGGTTTGATGAAAATCATCGTAAAGACATAAATGTCCTTTTGTGTTCGGAACATGACGTGCACGTGAACAGATTGAAGTCGCAAAATCTTATCTCATTCAACACCTTACCTAAAGACATGTGTGTGGGTTCCTGGGATTGCGCCCGCGCCCCGCGTGCCCTTGGTTAGGGGTGCGCGTACGTGCGGATGTATGACATCACTGCTCTCATTCCTCCCTCCCTTGTTTAGGGGAAGACGAAATCAAAAGTGCGAGAGGAGGGTTGTCTAAGATAGCGCGTTAGAATGCGCCTCGGTTGCCTGTAGTGGATTTTTGATCCAATATGGGAACTTTGGGTTTTCCGCATCAAGTTATCCCTTTTTTAGGGGATATCAGGATATGGGAATGCATCACCCTTTCATTCCCATTTTCCCTTTTTTAGGGGAAAACGGAAAAGTCCAAAAAAGGATGTTGCGACACCCCCACTATGGATTTTATTAAAAATAGCCTTATGGCCCATTTCGGATCACTATGGGAGCTTAGGGTTTCCCGCATTAAGTTATCTCTTGTTTAGGGGATACCAGGATATGGGAATACATCACTCTTCCATTCCCATTCTCCCTTTTTTAGGGGAAAACGGAAAAGTGCAAAGAAGGAGTGTTGCGAGGCCCCACTGGATCCAAAAAGTTTTAGAGTCGCCATCTTTATTTTAAGGCAAAAATAAAGCAAAACTAGAAAAAAAGGAAAGAAAAACCAGAGATAGAAAAAACGGGTTCAGAGGCTAAGTTACGAGTTGGGAAGGTGCTAGGCACCCAACTCGCCCTTTCGGTCTCAAAATATTTTTTGGCTAAAGTAGGCTTATTGTTATATTTATTTAGCAAATAAATAAAGCATTATAAGATAGGAAAATAAAATGAATACATCCGTGGCTACATTATTTATGGACTCGTAGCCATTTCCTTACAATAATTACAAATATATTTAAAAATATTTGGTCATTATAACGGCTCTTTTACATAATATCTTCTAATCTAAGCCGGGCAGCACAACGGCTTATATTGGCTACATTGGGCCGGATTTAAATGATAACTTTATAAATAATAAATAAAAAGGAACGCCCTTAAAGGCTATTACCTTTTAGAGCGGTAGTGTGCTCGCTCTGTCCTTTAGGGAGAGGGAGTCTTTTGTTGTTGTTGTTGTTGTGATTCGGGCAGAGTAACTGCTTATTCTGGATGACTTTGGCTCGTTAACTCGGGCAGAATGACGGCTTATTTCGGATGGTTTTGGCCTTTTTGGTTGAGCGGAATAACAGCTTACTTTTTGTGTTTTTCAGCTCATTACTCGGGCAGAGTAACGGCTTACTTTATAAATTTTGGGCCGGGGAAGTGGGGTGGATACCTAACGAAAAGGCTAGGGATCACTTATAACCGGTGGGTTTATGTTTTGGCAGAGTTTGGACGGGGTTTGGAAGCTTTGGTGGGCTACACACACCTATCTCACTTCTCTCTCTAAAACTCGGCGTTGTTGAGACGTAGAGAATTTTTTACAGCGTTTCTTCTCGGACGAAATGGTGTCTCTAAAGGGGAGCCCAGCGCCTTTATTTATAGGTGGAGAGGAGGACTCATCGGGAATTATAAATTCCCTCAGCGAGCTTCGATCAGTTGTACATCGGCCTTCTCCAGTTGCACAATGCGTTAAGTCTGAGAGCTACTGTAGCTCACTTGGCGCCGACAACACCTTGGCATGGCACGACGCCCAATCCTCTTTTAGGCCGCGCCATGCTCCTATTCAAGTTTCATTTTTGGCACTTTTACCCCTCGCAATTTACTGTTTTGCGCATCGTGCTTTACCTTTCGCATTTTCGACTCTTGTAACTTGACATTTGTTAAGTTTAAGCAGTTCTTGATATCACATGTCAGAGTCACATATCAGGGGTACGAAATTGGGGTGTCTACAGAGCCCTTCAATGATGGAGTCTACGTGTAACCCAAGGCTTATTGAGTAGACGAACATCGTTGATAAACAATAGACTCTCCAATTTCGTTCAATTAAAATGAGAGAGAAATGCAATAGGTAACAGTTATAATGCAACAGTTTATCATGCTATCCAAACTCCATAACCTAGACATATTTAGTCGGTTATAACAGGTTATCGTAGTTTTCAAGCAGATATGTAAATGAAGTGCTCTGATGGTCGGACCTACTAATGTAGGCTGCCTACGTATTCCTTAATAAAGGAAATCAGACCAAACGTAGTTCAGGTCAAAACCTAAACTACAACCAACGAGGATGTCATGTCTTTCGGGTCAAAACCCGATCCAGAACACAACAGGAAAAAGATTTTCATGTTTTTCGAAAAGTCCATACTCAAACGGTCGAAGACGGCCATCAAATATGGTATGAAGATTTGAATGTTTTTCGGAAACCATATTTCAACTGGTTAATACCTTGTTATCGAAATATGTTAAGAAGAATTTTCAAAAATCTGTGTCTGGCTGGTCAATACCTTGTTTCCGAACACAAATACGAAAACTTTCAAATTTTTCGAAAACTGCACTTGACCGATCAAAATCTGTCATCGAGCACGCCAAAGAAAACTTTCTTCAAGTTTTTTCGAGAATTGTAAAAAGGATCATTCTTTTTCTTTCCCTTTCTTCTCACTCTCTTTGGTTTTTTTTTTTTCAATATTCCTCTTTTTTTGTATTTTTTTCAATATTCCTCTTTTTTTGTATTTTTGAATATCCTTCTTTTTTTTTTATTTTTGAATATTCCTCTTTTTTAGAATATCCTTCTTTTTTTGTATTTTTGAATATTCCTTTTTTTTTGTATTTTTGAATATTCCTCTTTTTTGTGTTTTTTGAAATATTCCTCTTTTTTTTGTGTTTTTTGAAAAAGACTTTTATTTTTGAAAAACGAAAACTCTTTTTGAAAAAGACTTTCCTTTTATTTTTTTGAAAAACGAAACTCTTTTTTGAAAAAGACTTTCCTTTTATTTTTGAAAAATGAAACTCTTTATGAAAAAAGAATTTTCTTTTAGTATCTTCTTTTATTCAAAAAACAAAACCTTTCTTTTTCTTTTTCTTTTTTTTGAAAACAAAACTCTCTTTTAAAGAAAAGAGTTTATTATAGAGTCAAGGTAAGAATACTTTACCTTTCTTACCTTTTGCGCCCGGGTGGCTGCCGCGGATTCGACTGATTTTGACATTTCTACCACTCTTGCTTTTTCAAGCTGGGGACTTTATTATTATTATTTTTCTTGTTTTTCTTTTTGCCGCTTGAAAATTTTTCTTTCCTTATTTTGCGGCTACCCTGCTGAAGATATTATTTTTCTTTTGTCCTTGAATGGATGACCATTAATTTTGGTTAACAAACTACTTTTGTTAACTCTTCGTCAAGCTCAGGGGCCATTTTGGAACTTTTGAATTTCGAGGACTTAAGTGTCGCAGCTTCAAACTTTGGAGGGGGGAAAGGAAAAATTCCCTTTTCCTCCCTTATTATGGATGGGAAGTGAGGGAGAGGGAGCTACTACTCCTTTCTTATTCCTTTCTTTCTTTTCTTCAGCGACGCAGCCCACCATTGTTGCCTTCTGTTCTCTTTTCTATTTTCTTCTTATTCTCGCTCCTTTTCTCAATTTTTCTTCGCCAATTCCAGTGTTTTGTCTAGCAGATGACATCTTCTTCTCGATCCAGGAAGGGGAAGACTCCGATGCACCCAGAATCTGATGAAAGGAGGAAAGAGTTTCCTCCCCTGGTCCGAAATAAAATCAAGTACCGGTACTCCACAGATGACTGGGGCAACATTTTTCGAGACCAGAACACTCACGTGTCCAATCTTCCTCCTACCACTGTAAGTTTCTTCCTTTTTCTAGATTCGCCTGGATATATTTCAGATCTGCTGGATTTCAGCACTGTTTGGAACTCTTGGAGCATTCCTGACTTTATTAATGATGTTTATGCATGTCCTATTTATGCCTAAATGATGTAATTAGGTAATGATGCATGAAATTTACGTGATTTATTCTCGCGATGCATGATTGAACTAGTGGTCACTATTTGATCCTACTATGCATGACTTAAACTATAAATGCAATTAGAGCTATATGATGTATGTTTTGAGCTAAAACATTTTTTTGCATGCAATATGTTCACGAGACGGATTTTTCGGAATACAATCCGAATTTTTCCAAACACACTTTTGCGCATATTTTCGGATAAATATGAGACAAAACGGATATATTTCATGCCCTCAAATTTATTTTTCATGCATGCTTATGCTGCAGGGACATAGTAAATGCCATGAGAATATTTATTTTTATGATTGGTGGCATTTTGTTTTCTTTTTAGCGCACCCCTGATCCATCTTATTGGACAATAAATGCACATGATGAATGCATGTACTACTTTACTTGATGCAAATGTCATGCAGAAAAATTATAGGATGATTATTATAATGATGCATGAATATTTTCTTATTTTATATGTACATGATAAATGCAGTTTAACATGCATTTCTATGATGTAAAATGATTATTTAGATGCAAAACAATACGCATAATCTTTTTTTTTTTTTTTTTCCTAAAACACATACTTAAATGTATTTTTATTTTTGAAGGAATGAAGAATACAACATATATTTTTGAAATACACATTTTTTTAATTTACATTTTTTATTTTCTTTTTTTAGAAACTAAATGTTTATTTACACGTATATTTATGTACATGTATTATTTTTTTTCTTTTTTTTTTTTGAAAAATGGTAAGTGTTTATTTACATCAGAATGATTTTTTTTTTGGTCAAAATATATGTTTAAATGCACAAAATGCCTCTTTATTATTTACTAAAAGGGTGTAAAAGAATATGACATATATTTTCAAAATACGCATATATATTTTATTTTTCTTCCTTATTATTAAAGAAACAAAATGTTTATTTACATATGTATTTACACAAGTATTTACTTTTGTTTGTGTTTTTTTTAAAATTTTTTTATTAGCATGCTGCAATCTTATAATTCATGAAATACAATGTATGCAACATGTTTATTATCTATCCACACTTATCTACTATTATTGCTTATCAAAAGACTTTACAAGGAAAATAAAGATAATGGACTTACCTTTTTCCCCCTTCTTCTTTTCGTTTCGTAGGAAATTTAAGAGAATGCGGGCTTCATGTGCTAATCTTATGGATATTTATTACATGTTGCTCGAGGCAGCACAGCTTCTGGTGGAGGGCTCTGGTTTCAGTACTTTCATGCACGCCTTCCGTCACTTCACCAGCTATCTGCCGATCTTCGACGCGCTGCGGGACTTCTGGTGGGACACCACCCATACCTTCCATTTCAGCTGGGGGGAGGCTACCATGACCCCGTTCGACTTTGCTGCCATCACTAGCATTCCTACCAGCATTGGGGAGACCCAGGCCCCAGATTTTACTCTCCGTCGGGGTAGAGAGGAGGTGGTGGACCTCCTGGGTTTTGAGCCGGAGTTTAAATCGACGAATGAGATTTTCATCGGCAGCGTACGGAATTGGCTCCTCAGTAATGCTGGGCGGGTGCCGGAAAATGATATGGCTGCCGTGACTCGAGTGGCTAGAGCGTTTTTATTCTTCTTTCTTGGCACATCGCTCTTTGCCAACTCCTCTACCACCCTGCGGGTTTCCGTCCTGACCTGCTTAGCTGACTTTGAGCGGATCCCTTCTTATGACTGGGGACAGGCGGACTTGGCCGAGTTATATGCTTCCATGGACAGGGCCTGCAAGAACGATTCGCCAACCCTGAATGGATTTGCCCCGGCGTGGGAGGTATGTGCCTTTTCCTGCTTTTGCTGCTTTTCCTTCTCTTTTTTTTATATACTTGCTCTTTTTCTCTTTGCAGCATACATTTCTCCTCTTTTTTATTATTATTTTTTATTACTGATAACATTTTTTTTTCTCTCCTTTTTTTTTTTGCAGGTCTGGGCCTTCTCATTTTTTCATTTCTCGCCGGGTCCTCTTATTCAGCGCGTCCATCAGCCGCCGTATCTGTCCCAGTATGTTGACGATAACAGGGTCTATCTAGCCCAGGATGGTGGTTGCAAGAGTAAGGAACAAGTGCGAGAACGAATTACGAGCTCGAGTCCTGGTACAGTGCACTTCCTTCCTTGGGAGGGCCTGGAGGGGCATTATGCAATTGCCTTGGGACTTAGCCGCTGCCGGATACTGATGGTTTCCATTATGGTGGATTCCTTATACATGGGCGAGCGGGTGAATCGCCAGCACCAGTCTATTTTAGTACCTCCAGTGGTGCCTCCTCGGCCTCCCTTCTGGGTGATAGAGCCCGATCGACTGCCAAACAGGTATCGGTACCTGGTGAAATACCTCATTCCAGCGACAGATTTTCCAATTATGGCGTATGAGGATTTCTTGAGATTAGTGTTGCATCCTCCTTTCCCTGCTCCTGCTGTGCCCAGGCGGCATTCTGATGCCTTTGCCAGACCTGGACCTTCTACTTCGTCTCTCGACGAGAACCTGATGTTCACAGAGCCTGATGATATCTTCTATACCTTTCAGTATCAGTGGGGTGGTCATACGGTAGAGCAGGTTCTTCCAGATGTCGAGATTCCCGAGGAGCGTCGAGTCCCGGAGCAGGCCCGTTCGGTAGACACATTACCTTATTATATTTTCTTCTTTTTTTTTATTTTTTTTATCATGCATACATATATTTTTCACCATTAATTTTTTTTGTGGATGTCTATCATTATTTTATTTTTGGAGACTAATAAACTCTTTTTCTTGTCTCACTCTTTTTCTTTCTTCTTTTTTTTTTTATAAATTGTTTTTCTTTTTACAGGTGAATGTGTCTATTTATAAGAAGCTGCTTCGGGGCTTCTTCAGCATTAGCAAGCTTTATTAGAAGCTTGCTGACGAAGCTTTTTGGTGTGAAGTAGCGGCGCGCCCGCACGCCGAGATGATGATGATGATGATGATGTCTGTCGAGCCGCCGGTGCGTGAGGTGGGGGGCAGAGCCGTGGCACAACGGGTCCTTGGGTCATCGGTGGTGGCCTTGATAGGAGCAAGCCGTCCCGAGTGCATTAGCTTTTGGATTCCCTACTTATTAGTCTCTCTTTAAAAAAAA
>JABEVN020003276.1:0-18801 GCA_013146195.2 Codonopsis lanceolata | reverse complement strand
AATCTCAATACGAGATCCCAAGGTCGTGCCATCGTGACAAACAAGAGACGACAAGCACTAAGCATATTGGTGCGAGTCAAAGGCGAGCCAACCAGCTCTGACAGGAAAGGTAAAGCCATAACGGCAATACGGAAAATAAAAACCAAAACTGCGAAGCAAAACCATAATGGGACCGAGCTAACAAGCTCCTAAAATAAACAACCAAAGAGATGGTAAATCTCTCGGCCCAAAAATTCGGCCTGGCGTGGCCAACATTAGACACGCACCACAAACCATCGGCAACCAAAGGCGCGGACAAAATCCCACACGATAAACACACTCACAGGCTATAACATGCCGGGAGGAACAATTCACTATAACCATAAAATTATGCTAAACCACCAACCAAACCTCACGACTAAAACTATCGGGTAGGAACAACAATATACCACAACTAGAATAAGCAGGCCACACATGCTCGAAGCGACAAAGGAAATAAATACTTAAGGGTGAAATGCTCGGCAATACAACCGGCTCCCAAATACACAACCATAAAATAATACTACAATCTACCCAGTAAAGTCTACATAACTTTACATTCGAGCCTCACAAATAATAACAACATAATAATTAAATAACTCCAAGCTTTTGACTTGGAAGACCACCTAAAAAGTCGTTATCGAAGCCATTGCAGCATCTAGCGGGATCATTGCACACACTAGGAAAACAATCACCGGAGTGAGTCATAATGACCCAGTAAGTTTCTAAATGCAACATATGGCATATTATGTCATGGCATGGCATAAATGCACAATCATATAAAATCATGGTATCATGCTAGTATACCATCATGAAACATGTACTTAATTTTTAAAGCACATAAACTCACATAAATCAAGTAGCATTTTATCTTTCATATAAATGCTCATAAATAAACATGTAACGATAAGTAACGATAGCGTGTCGAACCGTTACAATTAGATCCGGTTTCAAACCCAACCAACTTACCATGATATCAAATCTCAAACCATGATTCGGGCTCATTCCCAATCAATAATACCCTCGGGTTTCCTCCCAAATAATCTCAACTCATCGGCTTCCCTTAATGAGTACTCGTTACATTCATCCGGTCTCTCAGGATGAGAAATGAGAGCTCGATGTCGGGGCTAGATGGCATAACTCGAGATCACATCCCACTATTGGCCAAATAGTGAGGAGAAAAAGGACCCAATGCAACGATTCATAGCGATTGTTCCCAAAGGCTATGAATCGTCCCATTGCCGACACAACAACCAAACCCGCCAGCTGGACTTTAAACCAAACCATCAAGTAGATATTTACTTGCATAAACCAATGAGACCAAATTCATAATTATCGACTCATTAAATCATGTAGACATAATGCTCTACAACAACTCATAAACCATGCACATAATTGCACATAAACAAATAGGGCATAATGCTCCACAAAATCCCATAATCCATGCACATATTTGCATATAACCACGTAGGACATAATGCTCTACGAAATCTCATAAACCATGCATATAATTGCATAAAATCAAGTAGGACATAATGCTCTACCAAACATCATAAACAATGCATATATTTGCATATAACCATTGTGTTTAACTAACTTACAAGTTTAGTTCAAGAACTACTTTATTGAGGTATTCATTATTCCTCAAGTCATTAACCCATTCAAGCATAGCTTATCAGCTTAATAAAATATAATGTGAGGTCTTCCTTAATCCTCAACTCAAATCAAACCAAGACTACTACGCTAGTCTCAAAATATTCACAATTCAAGACTTATTATTTAGTCTTTATTTTAAGTACACCGGACTCAATCATAGTCCTAATCGTCATATATGATCGATAACACCAACACCATACTTAAAACATCATGACTACCCCGTAGTCACTTCGCACAAGTGTTTTCATATGTACGCAACAAAAATCCTTGAGAAGAGGATTCTCTTTTAATCTTCTCTTAACTAATCTCGTGACCTTATGCGGGTCTCAATTATCCCATGCTCTAACAAGCATGCTTAAAACATATTTCTAATAAATCTTCATACCATGAATGTCTCCATTGGACACAAACCAAAGACCCGGTGTGCACAAACACAACCCAAGCAAACTCAAACATTGTAGAGTTTCAACCCAAGGCTCTTTATCATTTTATTGGCCTTATTACGACTCCGTTGAGTCTTACTAACACAATTCATCCTTTATGTGTTTTATAAATTCGCACCGTAATAACTTCTTAAAGTTTACAACCAAATCTCCTTAGTCATTCGGGCTTAATTCCCAAGACTAAAAACCCACAAAACACATCACAATCACCAACCATTTAAAGTTTGGAACTTATGTTCTTCGCTCCATTAACTAAACGAAATCCAATCATCGTAGGATTTCAACCCAAGTTCAATTAGCACATAATCAACTTATAATGACTCCGTCGAGTCCAATTTACCCTTTCTAGAACTTTAGGGCATAGAGGCCATGGGTCTCAATAATCTCTATGTTCATAACCATCAACAATAGTCATCATCCCGGGTTCGTTTAACTCACATAAACCCGACAAAACCTTCACTAATATAACATAGAATAAATTCATCATTTTGAGCACAAATTCATTTAGCTCACCTTACCAATCATAATTCCCAATTCGTGATTAAATCATACAACCTAGTTTAATATACTCTATTAAGCATATAAAACATAGTAATCAAGCTCACCTTAGAAATTTGCAAGCTAGAACAAGATTGGGGCAAAACACCCTCCAAGTATCTCAACCAAACCAACATCAAAACTCATGGATGATCAACATACCCAAGTTCAATTGACTAATTAGAACATGAATTTCACATATTTCATGGTCTCACATAGGTCAATCCAATTCTATCATCAATTTGAAAACCTAGGGTTCATGCTTCATCTACAAACCCTAACAATGGCTTCCATTGACCTCACATAGCACAATTGATTGTTTCCCTAGGGTCAATGGAGCCCAAAAGAAGGAGGAAGAGGGTAGAAACTTACCTCAACACAGCCCTTACAAACTGCCATACCCGAAATCAAAGAGGTGATGTTGATTTCCTCAACCTTCACTTCAATCTCTTGATGTAGCTTGGGGAAGGAAGAACCCTAGCCATGGCCTCCCAAGATAGAACCCTTCAAGCCCTAGAAATCACCCCTCTCGCTTCCCTCACGTTTTGTGGTCATTGCGAGAAGATGAGAGGGAGAAGAAGTCGCTCGGCCGAACAAATGAGATGGAGTGCGGCTGATTTCTCTTTATATGGGGATTAATTCCCCTTAATCACCCACTAATCAACCTCTAATCTCACTAATAATGTTTAGGACATGTATTAGGCTAAGTAGGTGGGTTTAAGTTGGGTTTAGAATGGGTTTAATTGGTCAAAATTCGGACAGCGCACAAAACAGGAACAAAATCCCGTAATTCTGATTTGAGGACCCTTGCGGTCGCATCATACAAGGGGGATGCGAGCGCATCCTCCAGAAAACCTCCTTCCGGCTTTTTCTTGCTTCCTTGCTCGATTTCGGTCGTTCCGCATGCATTCTCGAGTCTTAAAGCTTCAAATGGCTCACAATTGAACCCTTAAGGTCCTCAAACATTAAACTAAACTATCCAAGTCTCAAACCCATTTTAAATTAGGTCTAGACTCCCATAAACAACACCGAAACAACCCGGGCCAAAACCGGCGCAAGACGTAACAACTTACTATCGGAACGTCGAATGAAACCACAAACCGACGGGTAATAACCCATAATTATAAGCACCTATAAGGGCTACAAAATAGGCCTGAATGCCTCTCAAATGATAAACAACAGATAGGAGAAATAAGCTCCCGAAAAGCGAGACGTTCGCTCTGGCTCAATCTACGCGATGAGGAGAATTGCTATTCTCGAGGCGTCAAAACTTCACGAGACTTATGGAATACATCCAATTAGAAGTCTAACACGTCTAAACATGTTATTTAATCATCATGTAAAGTTCTAGGACCAAATCGAGGTCCAGAACACAAAACCCGAATAAACTCTCAATCGCGTCGCATTTCGACTATCGTCGGGTTACGACTTTTGACTTTAACAAGTCAACCACTATATGACATTTCTTAATAGTGTTTTAGTCTTAATGTGATCTCTCATGCACATTTCGACTCTCTCACAAACCAAACGAGCAATCAACGAAAGAGGAAATGCGAGCTTTGCAAATTGCTAGCAGGAATCGGGATCTTCGGTTGCCACACTAATCTAGCACCTTTTAGCCACTGTACAATAGAATCAAGGGATGACTCAACCAAATCTAGAAATAGGAATCAACACTTTTCACAATAGTAGAGTAACCAAATTGAAAATTAACCCAAAAGTATTTCCCAAATTATACTCAATTTTTTTTAATTCGCTACCGCTAATAGCGATTTTATCGATGATTGAAAATATGAATTCGCTGCTTGCAGTAGCGAAATTCGAATTCATTGCAGTTTAATAGATATGTTGTTGGTACTTACACTTGAGTTAGCTACTAGCACTAGTAAATTTATGTTTGCAACTATAGCTATAAGCGAATTTACACGCTATCACTAACTATTTTCTGAAGTGAGTTTGAAGTTCTAGTTTTGAATGGAACAAATTTGATATTGTCAATTCCGGTTTTCTCAGTATGCTATTTGAAACCACCAAAGTTGTTTCGGGATTCGTGAAGAAAATATTTATGTTGGTGTAAATTCCTACAATCAAACACGTAAAAGAAAAATCTGATACGTTGATTTGTGGCATTGATTATCTTTTAATCTCCACCGTTCAAGGTTCTATTTAATTCATGGTTTACCCTAAGAGGGTTATTATTTTCTTTCTTCTCAAATTGATCAAAGCGGCTGCCTTAGGGCGAAGTGAATCCTCATCAGAGGGATTTCTATAAATCAAAGTCGTTTTCATCTAACACCGTATGTGAAGTTTTCTTCGTGGTAGATTTCTGACAAATAAATTTCTATGAAATCACTTTATTTTTTGCAATAAATTTTTTTTAAACACTTTGCAACAGTTTCTGCTTTTGCAGTTCCCTCCGAAAATGCAACATGTGAACAAATTTTTTTGGAACTGACTAGAGATTTTCCCTAAGACAGGTATCACTAACTTCTTGATTGATTTTTTTCAATTCATAAATATGGATAAAACTTTATTTTCAGTTGTATTGTAATATAGGCATATTAGATTAATTTAATTAGTGTTGTATTTCTTGCCTTTCGGCCACAGTTAATCTGATTGCATGCCGCTCCAAGCCATTTAAATCGATCTCTACTTAGGCTTGGTGTCATCATATATTGATCAAAAGATTTCTATAGCTTTTTTCTCTGATTTTTTTTCCTTATGGAGATTTGATTGATTGATAATTTGGCATGACAACATTGGTTATTCTAATGATTTTTCCATGTAATTCTGGAATTTCCTGAATTTTTTCTCTTCAATTCACTCACCTATATGGTTATTAAGGGACATAAAATGCTGAAATCTTGTGGTTCTCTTTTCTACTGCATCTAGGGGTTCCCCATCTTGTTGATTAGTTTGGAATATTGATTTTCACATGGCGCATGCCACCAAAGAAATAAAAGAAAATAAATGTGATTCTACCTGCCAAAAAGAGAAGGGAACAAATAACTTTTTAAAAATATTTGCCCTAAATTTAGAGTTCTCAATCAATGATGGCTACCTTCTTCCAATAACTTGGAGTATATTGTGGTGGAATTATCCAGTTTGTTCTAACTTGTAGTTAGAGTCGATGTTCATTGTTGGGCCCTATCTAACATATGAGTAGGTAACTATTCATTTCTTGTAGGCATGAATTCTTTGTTTTTCAAATGTAATTTTTGGGCACATGGAGGGGCAAAGTTCCATTGTAATTTTTCCATGGTTAAGTTTCCACGTCCAGTTATAATGTATTGATGGTATACATTTGTCAACTCCCTTCATTCAGACTTTTCGATTCATGTCTCAATTTTGATACGTTTTGTGCTTTTTTCATGGTCTTTTTGAGTACTTCGAACCATGATATGGGCGTTGTTGCCTATGAAGTGGGTGTCGTTGCCTATGATGTGGGCCTCGTTTCCTACCGTTTTGAATTCACTTAAAATGTTCCAAGAAGATGTAGAGATACCTGTGATTTGGGCAATGTTTTGAGAGATGCCCAATGTTTTTATACTATGATGCCCAAACTTTTGATACTATGATGCTTAGTTTTCAGACCTGCCTCTGATGTAGTGTCGTTGCCTCTGATGTGGGCGTCATTGCCTGTGATGTTGGCATCGTTGCCTATGAAGTGGGTGTCGCTGCCTATAATGAGTGATTCTAATCTCAATAAACCCAGGTTCCATTGCCCAAAATGAACAACGCCCAATGTTTTGAGCAATGGCGATGTCCAAATTTGGGTTGTGGCTTTGTCCGCGCGTCTTTCCTTTATTAAGGGTATCTTCGACATTTTTCGTACAAAAGTGTATTTTAGCTATTTAAAACAAATATAGTAGACTTTTGTGGTTACATTTTCTCCACATGGGACCGACCTGATTATCATCATATATGGGTCATGTTCACCAGGATAAATCCTAAACTAATTATGATTAACAATCCAAATCAAAAGGCACGTAATATATAAAATATTATTTCTTCTTCAACTAGGATTTGAGACACCTAATTCTAACACCTACACTGGCATGAATCCTTGCCCTGTAGATCATGTTTTCACAAGTTCTTGGGTTCACATCATCTTTCCTTCTAGGCATGAATTCTTCATCTTTCCAAAGTAATCACTAGATGTACCACTACTTCAAGTCTGTTAAGTAACTCACTACCTACTGTTTTCTTTTAGGGAACATGGAGGGGCAAAGGCCCATTGTACCATTGTAATTTTGCCATGGCTTAGTTCCCACATTCAATTATAACTTATCTAAGGTATAGATTGGTCTACTTCCTTCGGTCAGACTTCTTGAGTTGTGTCTGAATTTTGATGTGTTAGAGTTGTGCATTTTTCACGGTCTTTGACAAGTTCTTGGGTTCAAATCATCTTTCCTTCTAGGCATGAATTCTTCATCTTTCCAAAGTAATTACTAGATGTACCACTACTTCAAGTCTGTGAAGTGACTCCCTACCTACTGTTTTCTTTTAGGGAACATGGAGGGGCAAAGGCCCATTGTACCATTGTAATTTTGCCATGGCTTAGTTCCAACATCCAATTATTATAACGTATCTAAGGTATAGATTGGTCTACTTCCTTCGGTCAGACTTTTTGAGTTGTGTTTGAATTTTGAAGTGTTAGAGTTGTGCATTTTTGACGGTCTTTTTGAGTAATAAAGACGATGAAATATTACTAAAGTCTTTTGGAAATTCAAAACGATACACTTGCATTTTATCTTAATACTGACATTTTTTTTTCAATTGAAAAAAAACATTCAAAACTGAGTTAAATATCTCGCTCTGCATCACATCCCAAGCTAGCCAAGGAAACAAACATTCTAGGAATTAAGAAATCCTAAGATAAGAAGTGCCCATTTTGTCCAAAGAAATAAGCCCCTGAATATTTCTTGGCATATGCTCCATGGAGGAAAAATAAATATCTCGCTCTGCATCACATCCCAAGTTAGCCAAGGCATCTGTCACCGAGTTAGCTTCCCTTAAACAGTGGGATATAGAAAGCTGCAATGAAGAAATAATGGAACTCATGGCCTTAATAAGGTATCTGCTATGCCAAGGAGAAGAGGCTGAACCAAATAGACAATCGAAGAGAACTTTGGAGTCTACTTCAACAGCAGCCGAATGAACATCATTATCTTGGAGCCAAAATAAACCATGAAGCAGCGCATGACACTCTGCCAAGAAATTTGTCATCTCCTCAAAAACCTTGGCATAGGCGTAAATAAGATCACCTGAGCTATTGCGAACAATTCCCCCTCCAGCACTTGGATCAGGGTTACCACGACTCGCCCCATCCGTATTAAGTTTAAGAACCCCGCAGCCCGGTTTGTTCCATATAATAGGCTGAATAGAGATAGTTCTGGGGCGCCGAAGACGAGGAAAAGAAGACTGAGAAGAGAAGTAAGATCCCCTAAAACCAGCCGCTTCCAAAGCTGAAGAAATGAGGTGTTTTGTCGAGCAATAATGGCATGGGCAGAACTTCGAACATCATCATAACAGGCTTCATTTCTGGCTTTCCATAGCTCCCAAAAATAATAGAGGGCGCGATGATGTGACTGGGAGAGTGCGGTATAACAACCACCAATGGGAGCAGACCTGAGCTATAGAGAGGAGCTGCATAGGCACGGCACCCAGACAGTGAAAGACTGACCAAACAGTGCGAGCCGTGGGACAGTGTAAGAACACATGAGTGAAGGTTTCATGATGCCCTTGGTCACAACAATAGCAGCGCGAAGCAATGGCAATGCCTTTTTTGATAATACTTTTGTCAATGGGGATCTTTTGACTCCATAATTTCCACATGAAGATGCTAACATGATTGGGCAAATATTTGTGCCAAATATGTTTAGCCGAGAGAGAGATACTGGAGTGAGAACGGACCATATTCCAGGCAGACGACAAAGAGAATTTTCCATTGGAATTCACTGTCCAACAAGGAATGTCAGGATCCTCAGATAAAGATAGACGCATATCTTTGATAAACTGAGACATTTGAGAATCTATGAGGCAAAGCTGAAGCTGATCTTCGAACACATCTTTAACCAGGTCTAGATTGCAAGAAGCAGGCTTGGAGAAGTAACCTTTGAGAGACCAGTTATCAAACCATAAAGAATAGTGACCTTTACCCACTATCCAAACAATATGATGTTCAGCTATAGAACGAGCCCATCACATACGACGTCAAACACTCGAACCCATAGAATTAGCGAGGGTAGGATGGCCATTGCTACAATATTTTTTCAACATGAAGTGAGCCCAAAGGCTGGAATTACATCTGAATCGCCACCAGAGCTGCAAAGAATGCGCTTTGATAATATCTGGAATGGCCCGAATTTCGATACCACCTTTAGAAGTTGGCATACAACACTTATGCCAAGCAACCCAATGAAATTTAAGTTTACTGTCAATCGAACCCCAAAAGAAATTAGCAAGGATTCTGTTGATGAGGTTGATGATGTAAGAAGGGGGGGATCTAAAATAGCAAGCTGATACATAATAATCGACTGAAGCACTGAATTGAGGAGGGTGATTTTGCCGGCTTGATTAAGAAAAATACCAGACCATAAGTTTATCCGGGCTTGAAGTTTGGCTATAAGGGGGTCAAACAAACTCTTCTTTTTCCTGCCCTAAAAAATTGGGCAACCTAAATAAGTAACAGGAAGAGAACGAGGCGAAAACCCAATATGGTGATGAATATTAGAAATTCGAGAAGATGAGGTGTTAGACGAAACCATAAAACAACTTTTCTGAGTATTTATGAGTTGACCCGAAACCCGTTAATAGGCTGAAAGAAGATTTCGATGCTTAATAAGAGAGTGCTTATTGCCATTGCAAAATATCATGACGTCATCCGCAAAAGCGAGGTGAGATATGATGGGGCAACCACTCGAAGATGAATAAGCATAATGGGGTTGCGAAGTCTGAAGATCATTTAAACCCCGACTTAAAACCTCTGCGGCAATAATGAATAAGCTAGGAGAGAGAGGGTCTCCTTGACGGATACCCCTTGATGAAGGAAAGTAACCCACTGGGCAGCCGTTGATAAGGACGGAAAACCAGTTATTGGATATGATGCGCCAAATCATGTCAATAAAGCACTCACCAAAACCAAATTTTTGTAAAACCTTGATAAGAAAGTGCCAATTGATCCGGTCAAAAGCTTTAGCCATGTCAAGCTTGAGAATAACATTTGAACCATTGACTTTCTTTTTCAAATGAAGGGATAATTCTTGGGCCAGTAGAATGTTATCCTGAATTAACCTGCCCTTGGTGAAAGCGCTTTGATTGTCCGAGATAATGCAGGGCAGAATGGAGGACAATCGAACAGAGAGAAGTTTAGAAAGGACCTTGCTACAGAAATTGCAGAGGCTGATGGGGCGAAGATCCTTGAAGCTGGAAATCTTGTCTGTTTTGGGAAGCAAAAGAAGAGAGGTACTGGACCAAGCCTTGGGAATATCAAACCCCGCGAAAAACTCAAGAATAGCCAAATGTAAATCAGCAGCCATAATGTCCCAACAAGCCGTGAAGAATTTCCCCGTAAATCCATCTGGACCCACAGCACTGTCACCGCTAAGAGAAAAAGTGCCTTCCTTAATTTCCTCTATGCTCGGAGGCGTGGATAGCTTTTCATTCTACTCAAGAGAAATTAACGGAGGAATAACATTAAGCAGATCATCATCAAAAGTGTCACAAGCAGTTAGTTGCTCTTGGAAAAAATTTATCACAACCCTTTGGATGTCTTCCTTGGTACTAATTTCGGTGCCATTCGAGTCTTGAATTTTATGAATAGAGAGCTTGTTGTGAGTTTGTTTCACCGACGCATGGAATAGCTTAGTGTTACCAACTCCCTCCTTAAGCCATTTTAAGTAGGACTTTGGCGCCAATAATCCTCTTCAATTTTAAGCTTCTGTTTTAAAATAGCTTGGGCAAGGTGAAGAGCTTCGCGGTTACTTTCATTATTACAAGCTTCATAAATAATTTCCTTTTCCAAAACAGCATCCTCCGCATCTTTAACTGCTTGAAAAACGTTACCAAAAACCAGCTTATTCCAACTTTGAAGATCTTTTCAGTATGTAGAGAGAACTGAAACACACAGAATTCTTCATTTAAAGGGAGCACTACGAGGTATTCCTTTCCTCCTGTTCTTGCTTGAACTTCCTGCAACCTGAAAATATATGTTGAAGGTCGCTTAACAAACAAAGAAAAGGAAGTAATATAATGACCATTTAGTCGGTTCTTGTCCTACCTTGCAGGCAATTGAGCAGAAGCGATACTGCAATGGATCATGCAATATTCTACTGCATACATCGCAAGCCAGCTCCAACTTTGATTCACCCGAACCGTGATGGGGAAGGGGTTGTAGAGCAATGACTAGATTCCGATTGCACCTGTATGACTAGAACCACAACACAATGTAAGTGAAACTAGATCGAAGAAGGCATCTATGTATCTAAGAGCAAGAGTTGATGGTTTTACTAACTCAATATCAAGAGAAAAAGATTTCTTGTCAAGAGAAAGTACCTGTATCCTGGAGCAGTCGATGACAGTCTCCATGTCTGCAACACAGACAACATCCTGGTGGACATGCCTATAAATCTTGAGTAGCTTGTGGTCATCATGGGATTCTGATGTGGTGCAGTATTTGCTGGCTGCTCTATCACATCTAATGTAGTACCACCGCAATTCGTTGCTTCGAAGGTTTTTGTGAACTGGACAGGCTTCAAAGAACCTCCTTTGCAAAAATGATGCAAGCCGTGTAACACCCCGCTCCTTGGTTAGCTCGATTAGCATGTTATACCTGTATTTCTCCCGTTGTTGATGATATGTTTGGTTTGCGAGAGAGTCTAGATGTGTTTGAGAGACCACATTAGGACCAAAACACTATTAAGAGAGGCCATATAGTTGTTGACTTGCTAAAGTCACAAGTCGTGACTCGACGATAGTCGGAGTGCGACGCGATTGAGCGTTTGCTTGCATTTAGCGTTCGTGACCTCGGTTTGGTCCTAGACCTTTACAAGACGATTGATTAACATTTTTAGATGTATTAGACTTCAATTTGGAGGTGTTCCTTAAGTCTATCGATGATTTGGAAGCTTTGGAGATAGCAATCGTCTCTATCGCGTAGTTCGGGGATTGAGTCGCGTAATCGTCTCTCCTTTGGAGTTATTATTTCCCTAGTTGTTATTCAACTTTCTAGAAGTATTAAAGCTTCTTCATTAGCCCTTAGACTTTCCTTAAAGTCTCCTTTCATTGCTCGTTCAATTGCAAGTTCATTTGTCATTCCGGTTGCACGTTGTTGCACCTCTTCCCGGTTTCGCTCCGAGTTGTTTCGGAAGTTGTTTTTGGGTATTCTATGGGATTTATAGACTTACTTTGAATGGGGTTTGAACCTTGTTTGGTTTGGTTGAGTGTTTGGGATTGTTGATTCTTATGTTAGATTTATATCTATTCAAATCATTACATTAGTTTTATACTTCAGTGGCTAATCGGGCTGCGTATCGATTAGCGTGGCAACTGTGTATAGAACTTTGCCTAGTATAGTTTTTATAGGACTTCACAGGTTCAGCGGAAGACCTCTTCACAGCTTCACCAGAAGACCTGCTTAAAGCTTAAGAACGGCAGACCTTGTGTCCACCTGGTCTCTTATGACGTGTCCAATCCAGCAGTAACTCATTGGATTAATTAAAACTTATTCTACATCTTTATTTGAATTAATCCAAGACATTCCCTGACATGTCAAGCCGCCGAAAGCAACTTTCCGAAAAGCAGGAAGACTTTTCGTCCTGAACAGTGAAAGCAGGAAAAGCAGACTGTCCCCTAGTTTCTGCAACAACTCTCAGATCTGACACCTAAATCGCCCACCTTTTTGAAGATCTCAGAAATCATTCCCTGCTCTAGATATCTGTGAAGACGAAAATCCTTGACTGACAGCCCCATGCATTTAATGCATTTATGAAAAGAGCTGTTGAAGTATTCGTCTTCTCCAACGGATCTTTTGAAGTGCACCTGCTATAAATACTGCCATTAAAGGCTGGAACAAAAACAACTGTACAGAATCAATCGAACACTTAAAGGATTGCTCTGAAACTTCCTAGAACTCCAAGTCTTTCAACTCAGTGCAATCAAGAGATCCTCAATAGATCTAGAAGTCCTCGTCAACAACAAGAAGCTGCTCATCAACACTTATTGTTTTATCTTCTTGTTGTTTACTTTCATTAACTATACTTCTGCACGAATTAAATATCCTGTATTTACAGATATTTAATTCCCTAGACCCCAAACACAAGTCAATATTTTGTACACGATCCATTAGGGATATTCTTTGTAATTGATCTAGTGGAAAACATAGTGCACAATTTAAATCCAAGGTTGACTGCCTTGGTGGTGGACGTAGCACTCATTATAGTGTGAACCATCCCAAAATACTTGTGTTATTCCTTACTGTTTGTCTGATATTTGAACTGCATAATTACTTTGATTATCTTTATCCATTTACAGCAGAACTTAAGTAACTTGTAAAGGTCTACCGGTAGTCCTTATCGGCAGACCTGGAACAACTACTTTGAAGGTATTCCGCTACTTGAATCTTTTCGATAGATTGCAAGTATCTTTCAAAGTATTTACCAAAACGTTTTAAGTGTTTAATAAGCTATTCAACCCCCCCCCCCTTCTAGCTTATTATTGTGGCCATTGGGACCCACAATTGGTATCAGAGCCTTACTCTTTGAAAACAAGTTTTTCCAAGATTAAACTCTTGAGAGATACGATATAATGGCACAAACACACTACATGCTGCCTACATCTAATGCTAACCACGTCCCAATATTGGACGAAGGACATTTTGATGTATGGAAGGATAAAGTAATGAGATTTATGAACTCTATTGACAACAGATTATGAAAATGTGTTACTGCAGGTCAACATGTACCAATGAAGGCAAATCTTTTAGCCTCCATTGCTGGGAATCCTGCAGAAGTACCTAAAGAAGAATCTGAATGGACAGAGGATGATAGAAAGCTGGTAGAACTTGACAGTAAAGCAATCAACATAATCACCAGCTCTCTAGACACAAGCACATACCAGCAAGTGATTCGATGTACAACTGCAAAAGAGATGTGGGAAGTTCTTGTGGAATACTTGGAAGGAGACCAAGACACAAGAGACAACAGAAAATATACATACATCCAGCAGTTTGATTCTTTCAAAAAGGATCCTAAGGAAACCTTGAGACAAACATACAATCGCTTCAGTGAGGTAATTAATAGTTGCTTTTCTCTAGGTAAAACGTATGACAAAAAGGAAATGAACATGAGGTTTTTAGGCTCTCTAGGTAGCTTATGGCATGTTAAGACCACGGCTATGAAAGAATCCAAGAACTTAAACAAGATGACTCTTCGTAGTCTCTACGCAAGTTTGAAGGTTTATGAACTTGAAGTTAATCAAGCTCTAGAGCAAGACAAACAGCTCGAAGCGTGTCTGTTCGCGACCATGGTCCTAGAAGAAATCACTGTTGAAACCAAACCTTCTACTTCTTCCTGTGAAAATGATTTTCTATCTGATGAGCAATTTGCCATGTTTGTAAAACGTTTTCAAAAATTTGCAAAATATGGAATAAAGAACACACACCAACAACCTTTTAGGAAGAATGGTGAAAGCTCATCTAAGGAAGAGCTTGTGTGTTATAATTGTAGGAAACCGGGTCATTTTGCCTCAAAATGTCCTAAGCCAAAATTTGAAGCATACCGAAAACCCTCTTTTAGAAAATTTCAAAAACAAAAGGGTATGTTGGTATAGAAGACAAACAAGTTGAAGCTGAAGACATGGTTTAGAAGACAAACGAGGTTGCTACATGGTTTGAGGCGATTCGAAGAGGAGGAAGAGGATTGTGAGCAAGCTAACATATGCTTAATAGCTCATGATTCAGTCCTACCTATGACTCACGAAAATGAAGTTGTAGTTTCACCTAGTCCTTTGGACAAAAAATGAAACCAACGG
This sequence comes from Codonopsis lanceolata, assembly GCA_013146195.2. Lineage (NCBI taxonomy): Eukaryota > Viridiplantae > Streptophyta > Magnoliopsida > Asterales > Campanulaceae > Codonopsis > Codonopsis lanceolata. Next base: position 4,117 of record JABEVN020003276.1, on the reverse strand, counting down.
TGATAGCTTCTGATGAGGAAGAACTTCTCAAGGATAATCGGGATATGCTTGAAGAATTTAATTCCTTTAGAGTAGCCTATGTTAAAGCGGCCAGAAGCTGAGAAACTTACAAGCGAGAAATCTATGATGGCGGTGAGATTCAAACTCTCAATAGCTGTCAACAAAAGTATCAAGAAGGAAGAAAACAAATTCCTTTATGACAAAATTGATTGTCTATCTGAGCACATCAAAGGACTTGACCTAGAGAAATTGCCTTGCAAAAGACAATTGACTCTGGAGCGACTCGGATGCATTCGAAGAAATCCTTTCAAGCCAAAAATCTAGTAATGATAAAGCGGCATAGGATATTCGGATGTGCCTCTTCAGACAATCTCTCTTCAGTCATAGAAAGGTGAATCCTCAGAGACTACAAATGATATTTCCTTCTCTAAACAAACATTTGGAAATATAGAGGAAACAAGGCCTTGGTTATTCAAATGTCCCTTACGTTTACCCCAAAGTTCGAGAGGAAAAGCCAAAATAGTGACTCAAATGAGAAACGATAAGGTAGCGGTAGAAAAAGTGAAGCTGTCAGGCAACCTATGCCAAGGCAAAGTCTGGCTGGCGGTAGACCTCTTCACCTCTAGGTAACTATCAAGTTTGTCCATGAAGCAGACAAGGCTCCTTTACTGGAAGGTAAACTTAAAGGTATTCTACCGAATCCTTACGAAAAGTAATCAACGTAGCTAAAGCTAAGTGCGTTGGTAACTTACCTAGAAAGATTCGAAAGAAACCAATTAAGTCTACCATCAACAAACAAAAGTGAACCAAGAATGGATGTCAAGAAAGGAATAATCATAAGTACTCTTGGTTGAAGTCACTAACAGTTCTCTATGGACTTTCCATTTATGCCACTCTTGCAATTGCTTAGGCCAGGAATGCTTGCTAAGGTTCACTCCAAGATGGAAGACCTAGTTCTCTCAAGGTCAGCGGTATGGGTTCCAAAAGGTTGCTAATCCTTAGGACCGAAAAGAAAATAAAGGGTACCTTGTTTACTTTAATTTTTTTCGAGAATGCTTCATGGCTATAGAATCGTAAAACAAAGACATCTGGTACCTAGGCGATTGGTGCTCAAGACACATGTTGAGAAGAAATCTTCTACGATATATTTGAAGCCAAGGACCCCTTGTTATTTTCGGAGATAATGCAAGAGGAAAAACAATTGGATATGGCTCAATTACTAGAGGAAATCTCTCCATCAACAAAGTTTCTCTAGTGAGTGGTTTAAGCTTAATCTGCGAGCATATCTCAGTGCACAAAGGACTTCTATGCCAATTCAACTCCAAGGTGCCTCATCAAAGAGACCGTGAATCTGCTCTACAATAGGCAATAGACAAGGGAAAGCGTCTATGTCGTGGACTTAAATCTTCTAGGGAGATTCTCAAACACACAGTGTCTAGTAGCCAACAATGTTCGTGACAACTATGGCACAAGCGTCTCGATCACCTCAACTTCAAGCACCTCTCAAGCTCTCCAAAAATGGGCTTGTGTCAAAAGTCTACCTCGGTGTCGCCGACCATGATAGAAGTTGTAAAGCTTGCCAACTAGGAAAACTTTCAAGTCTTCCTTCAAAAGAAAGTTGTATTGTCTACAAGCAGACCTCTTCAACACTGCATATGTATCTCTTTGGACCTATCACAACGACCCGGTATTTGGGGAGACAAGTATACACTTGTAGTAGTTGTGACTACTCTAGATTCACTTAGATTGAAACCATGACATCTAAAGATGAAACGTATGATCTAGTCAGCTGCTCTTTTGAAGACTTCAAACTCAAAAGCTTGAAGACATAAGCGACATAAGATCGGAACAACGGCACCTTTGAATTCAAGAACAATGGTGTAGAAAATGCTAGATGACCACGGGATCGACCCAACTTCTGCCCATGGGGTACTCCTCAACAAAGCGGTGTAGGCGAGCGGAAAACAGGAACAACGATTTGAAGCGGCAGAACAATCTTGTGGCCAAACTTCAAAGTATTTTTTGACGATCAACATTGCATGTTTTACCCAAAATAGATCACAGTAAACAAGTTTCATAATAAAACTCCATACGAAATATGGAGAGGAAGATCCCCCAACATAGGATTTCTTAAAATCTTCGGCTGTAAATGTTTCATTCTTTATAATGGAAAAGAATATAGAGGAAAATTTGATGCAAAATCGGAATAGTAATTTTACGGGGTATTCAAACATTCAAAAGCATTCGCATTTTAAGTAAAACTAATTTAAAATTTTTAGAATCTGTGCATGTTTCTTTTGATGAATATGACTTTGTTGGTCCCAAAATAGGCTCAATCTAGGCTAGAAGGGGGGGGGGGTTGAATAGCCTAGTTATGTTTTTATAAAACTTTTTCTTTTAAGAGCACTTCTTAAAGATTTATAAAAGATTTGAATAGAAGTGCTTGGGCAGCGGAACAAATCAGATTCTAAGATTATCAAGGGAGCTGTTAAGGCAGCGCAGAATCTGGAATAGTTAAACATAAGCGGTTAAAGTGAAAGATAAGAAGAGTTTGAGGCTGCGAATTTGAAGTGGTTCGTACTGTGAATAGTACTACATCCACTACCAAAGTGGTTAGCTTTGGATTTTAAAAGTGCACTTGTTTATCCACTAGGTTTATGATTTAGATCTCTAATGGATCGTGTACAAAATGAATTTTTAACCAAGTGTATAGAGGTGAGAGAGACAATCAATAGATAATTGTTCTCCACACGTGCAGAATTAAAGAACAGTTTAAAGACAAACAGAATGAAGCTGAGAAAGAATTTAAGATGGCAGATCTGCAGCTTCAGAAAGTTTGGTGAAGTGTTAGCCCTTGTCCTTTGATCTCTTGAATGCTTGAGTGATGAAGATGAAGCTTGAGAGTTTAATGCGCAAGAGTTATTTCTTCAGATCTTCAAACTTGAATATATACCAGGAAGAGATCTTTTGACCGTTGGGTTAAAATCAGAGATAAATCAGTCCAACGTTCCTTTGCATTGAATGCAATTCGGCGCTTTGGGGAAAGAAACAGCCACAGTCATCAGAGATGCAGTGTGCAGAGAAGACATTACTAAACAGAGTAATGTTTCAGAATGCAGGCTTTGCAGCTTGGAAAGTCTTCTTAGCCAAAACGGGTAATGTCTTCATCTTGATTTTGAGGATCTGATCTGAGCAGTTGTCATTATCGAGAGTTGACTTCTTAAAAATAATCACAGTGAAGACATGATGACTAGATATTTTCGAAAATATCTAAATAGGTGTACACGTGTCATTGTTCCTTGATTTTGGCCAATTTTGATTTTCCGCTATATGAGCAGACTTCAAAGTCTGCTGTTCCTTCAAGGGCTGCTGTAGAAGCTTGCAGTAGCGCCTAAGAACTAACACTTAGAAACTATTCTAAACAAAATGATTCTAAGACAGTTGCCACACTAATCGGTACGCAGACCTTTTAGCCTACTGTACAATAGAATCAGAAGATGACTCAACCAAATCTAATCATAGGAATCAACAATCTCCTCCTATTTGGTTGATGTCATCATCTCAGCTACGAGCAGACTTTGAATCATGCACTGAGGTAATAGTATGTCTTAAGGAAATATTTATTAAGAGCAGACATACCTCTCAGAGCAGAAGTCTTAGTAGAGAGATAGCTAGACTAAGTACTTACAGGATAAAAACATTAAGACAAAGTACTTAAGAAGAGCAAGGTTTAAATCTATAAGTATGCATGCAGGATATAAAGATTTAAACGAAATTGAGCAGATATATCAGAAAGAAGCAATTTAAACTTTGAAAGAAACTTGAGACATCTGTGATTAAACAAGCTGTTTAAACAGCAGAAGTTTTGTCAAAGCAGCATGGTTTAACAACAGAAATATAGAACAGAATACCAACAGAATCAAAATAGATTGGGCTGAGTGCGTCTTCGTTCTAAGTAGTCTCCAACCCAGATTCGGATTCTGTCATTCAGACGTTCTCAGGTGGTTTGTTCCTCAATCAGGGCTTGATTCAAGAAGTGAGTAGCTCTCTCCTCCCTGATGGCACCAACCCTACGCTGTTCAGCAGCAGCAGCTCTTGCATTGGCTTCTTCGGCGTG
>JABEVN020003275.1:0-18815 GCA_013146195.2 Codonopsis lanceolata | reverse complement strand
AAAATTGGAAGGACCAAAAAAATAATTATATCTTTTTTTTTATATAAATTAAAATTTTTAATGGGACCTCCTCACCTTCACCATGTTGGTATTGGAAAACACCCCCAAATCAGAGTACTATTAGGATACAGATTTCAAGTCGTACCACTAAGACAATATATAAACCGACACCGACGACCAACCCTAAGGCCTTGTTAAGAAACACACACAACTAACCATGTCGTCAACAAGCAAAGATCAGGAGAAGGTGATGGTATTGAGAACAAGAGACAATGAAGAGTTCGAAATCAAAGAGTATGTGGCAATTCAATCGGTCACCATCAAAAACATGGTTGATGAGGACTGTGCCTTCACCGTCATCCCTCTCACCAACGTAGACTCCAAAACCTTAATTCGCACAATCAAATACCTCAACAAACATGCATGCTGTAAGGCTCCGAAGAAGACTTGAAGAAATTCGACAAAGATTCTTTGGCGAAAATTCGGCGATCGAGATCGATATCATCTTGGCTGCAAATTTCCTTGACATCAAGGGTTTGCTTGATATATCATGCAAGAATATTGCTGACAGGATCAAGAACAAGTCCCCCGAGTTTGTTCGGAAGTTATTTAACATTGAGAACGATTTCACGCCTGAAGAAGAGGCCAATATTCGTCAGAAGCATGCATGGGCTTTTGAAGGAGTTGATCCTGATGACGATGCATAGTTATAATTTTTATTTTCTTAACAATTTTGATTCTAAAAATAGGTTATCTACTTTTATCTTTGGTTTTGATTTTAATGAAAACAATACTTGTCTGCAACTTACCAAAGTTGTTTCAAATATATGGAAATTCGACCAGCTCTTTATCTATTGCTTCTTATTTTCGAATTCGTTTTAAAGATTATTTTTTAGTTTTGCATTTATACATATTGTGATATTCGGTTTGGTCAGAAGCCATTTCAACATATCGAATTGTGAGTTGTCGACCATCGTGAACACCCATTGTCCGGTTGGAAAAAATCGGTTTTGGTTTCAAAAAAATTCGATTATGATTTCTTAATTTTGGTATGTTGGATATTAATCCAAGTCATAGTCTTTTGAAATTATTAATTATTAATTATTTACGAATTTTTTTATTATTTGTTATTTAGAGGTTAATCAATACAGTATTTTCTTTAAGTTGAGGTCAAATATAATTTTACTACTACTATAATGAAGATATATGTAGTCTATTACCATCCCCAGAATCAAGGGTTTTGAAAATATTTTTCACATCAGAGTTGTTGCGGATAGCAATATTTTTCTATCTTCAGCCACTTCAAGTTACTGATAGGGATTTTATGATCCTCCTACGTGCAAGATTACCCGGCTATCTGAAGTAATTAAGTGTATATATAAGTACGAGTCAGTCCCACTAAGATAGTGCTTTTAATAAATCATAAGTAGTAAAATTAGATACACCTAACTTTATCTAAGCTAACGAAACTGAGAATTAAAATAATTAGCAAATGAATTCACCAACATACTCCCTCCATCCCTAAATAATCGTCTTCCTTTTATTTTTCGTCCGTCCCAAAATAATTGTCCACTTTGAAACTTTCCTTTTTAGGACGTGTTTTTTTACCATTTTGCCCTTAAGAGAATTAATCGCTAAATCATGGGACCTACCAATTTTTAACCCAGTTGTCTTCATCAACGTCTTCTCCATTCTTCAAAAATTTGGCGGGATACTTAGTTCAATAACCAAAGAGGAGTATTTCAATCTTCTCTCTCGTTGTGGTCTCTCCATGAATTGAGGTTCGTAACCTCCCTACTTCATCAAATTTCATCTCACTCGTTTATCCCCAATTTTCTAGGGCAACAAAATCTTGAGATTTACAATCCAAAGCTGACTGAATGGACTTCGTTTCTCAGTCTTCTACTTCTTTGCGGAACCCTAAATCTCTATGGGGTACGTTACTTTACTTGTTATTGTCTCGATTGTACTCTGTCTATGTGTGTGTATAGATAAATGAGGAAATTTGGAGAACTCTGTTTTATTTGACAAACATATTTTTGACAAACTTATTTTGGAGATGAAAGGAACTTGGAAAATGACTTGGAGAAGGCTTAGAAATGGTAGTTTTATGGTGGAGAATTTAGTGAGTGAGAGAGAGAGAGAGAGAGAGAGAGAGAGAGAGAGAGAGTATACAATCTTGTGTTTGAGCAAACATGTGTGCCTTAGTTTATTTCGTGAGAAAATAGAGTACTTTGTTTATTTACTTTGGAGTGATTATCAAATGCCATTTTTTGACATGTTGAATGCTAGTTGGTCAATTTTGTTTGCAATTTGGGAGTTTTTGTAGAACAATAGTTATCTTTCATTTGATGTTGTTGTTGTAACTACTTTGTATCTTAGGGTGTATTTGGGTTTATGGTTGTCCCACGGGTAATATTTTTTTCTTTTTCACTGATCAAAATACAGTAAAATAAAAAAAACTTCATACAGCCTTTCATCTGCAAATCCGCCTAAGCGTGGAGATAGGCATTCCCACCTTTCAGCAAGCAGATTAATTATGGATCCCAAAATAATTCTCTTTACATAGGCTTGGACCTGGTTCTCAAGAGTTTATAATTTTGAATTATGGAACCCCTTGTGATACGGTTGCGAGGAAGAAGGTTACGAAATGCATGGAAGTACTTGGGCAGACTATAAGTGAGAATGAAGCTAAGTCGGGAAGGGAAAGGAACAAACAAGTAGGGTAGGAACGAGGGCAACACGTTCACAAACGGAGAGGGCTTCTTGGACTGTTTTGGGTTGGAAGAAAAGGGACCCGATAACCACAAGGGGCTGGTCCAAGTTAGCTCGTGGAAGGGAGGCACTAACGGGGTCTGTACGTGCCGTGACTGGCAAGAAGATGACCACAACTTTTCTTGGAGGCTAGGCCGGCCACCATGAGTCCTATTTCATAAAGGAAGGATAGACTAGGAATTCTGCCATAGGATAGAAGTCAATTGTTTCCTAATTAGAGTTAGTTTCTTTTGATAATTTGGGAAGTTTGTTTTGGTTAGGAAAATAGTTTCGTTTCTTCCAAGTTTTAGAGTTTATTTCCTTTTAAAATTAGGAGTATTTTGTAAGCCTTTTTAAAGGCATTCCTTTGGAATAAGACGACATAATATAATTTTGATTTTGAAGAAAAACTCTTCTTGAAGAACAAGTTTGTTCTTTTTAAAAATAAGTTCAATCCAAGATAGGTGAGTGAAGCTGAGTTTGATTTGTCCGTCGGATTTCTTTGCGTCGAGCGAGTGAAGTTCGACCGCTGAGTCCGTTATCCTTTTTATTTTGTTGTTGTCGTGTGTGTGTGTTGTATGGGCTGTTGTGAGGCTGTTTCGGAGTAGTGTTCGGGCAGCCTAGTCGAGCAGTTTTGGACAGTACTTTGGCTGATCGAAACAGGTGTTACAAGGCTAGTTTAAGGGCTGTTTTAGCAAGGATTATTGAGCAGGTTCGTGGCTGAAGTTGGAGTGTATTTGAGCAGGTTTAGGCAGTCTAAAAGCTGGGAATTTTGGCTAGTTTGTTAACAGAATAGTAGGGAGTTTTGGGGGTTTTTATTTTGGGACAGCCTAGTTTATTAAAAAGATAAGAAAAACAAACAGTTTTAGAGAGTTTTGCGACGGGTTTGGGGCTATATAAGAGGGTTGAAACTGATTGGTGGTGTTCAGATTTTTGTCACCATATCACTTTGTCAAATTAAATTGTGATCCTCTGGAATGTTGAGATAAAGATGCTTTATAATAGGATGATGATGATTAGCCTTCAAGTTGGTTGCGAGCAATGGCAACATGTATTGGTGGTTATTAGAGTGGATGACTGGATGGTAATGAGATCAAAAGGAATATAAACAGAAAAATGTAGAAGTAGACGAAGGAGGGGAAGGAAATATCTAGTTCAATGAAATTTGACACGACAAGTATTACCTAAAGGATACTTGAATAACTTAATTTTCGAAGTAAGATTCTTTATTTTTGTGACAGATGGAGTAGTAAGGCCAAGTATCATTGGAGTAAGAGAAACACGGATACGAAAATTGAACACATGCAATATACTCTAAAATGGCAAAAAAAAAAAAAGGAAAAAAAAAGATGATCGTATCACCCAAAAAACTTCTCACAATTACCAGCCCAATTCATCAAAAATCCAGGAAAGAACCTGTAGTATTTATGTTTATCTAACCTCTGCATAGAACTTTTCTTATGCTAGTTTATCGAATCCAATAATAAACTTTTCATTGGAAGGGACCTCTTGTTTCTTTCTAACAAATTGCATCATTGTCGGACCCTTAATAGGACATCTATGTCAGCACTTCCTTTTCACTAGGAAGGTAAACTTTATGCCACCTTTAACACATTATCACTAACTGTTCCTTTTTATTTTACCTTGTGTTAAAATCTTTATTATGCTAACTATTTTTTTTTGATAAGTAAAGTATAAGTATTATTAACATGCGTCCAAAAAAGAGACGCTATCTTGTACACTGGAAGTATATATGCACTAAACTACAAACCAAAAACCCCAACCTAATTACAAAAAGGATCCTCTAAAGTTGGGTCGACAGTTAAGCACTAGAATCTCAAATATAAGTGAACAGACTTTTTGATTCCTATAAGATCGGATTCAATGTTCTCAAAGGCCCTTCTATTCCTCTCTTTCCAGATGGTCCACCAGATAGCTAAGGGGCAAACTTCCATTCGGGTAAATGAAGGTCATCCCGAGCGTATCAATCCAAATGGCATAACCACGGGACATAGGGAATTCAAAGTTCCCTAGCCATAGAGCAATGGAGCGACAAATGATTTACATCTTCCTCTTCACTTTTGCATAAGAAGCACCGATTAGCATAAGTCAAACCCCGAGATCTCAAATTTTCCCCCGTCAATATGACTCCCATGGCTGCTTCCCAAACAAAAAAAAGTTACCCTATCAGGGATTTTATGTTTCCATATTACCTTCCAAGGGAAAGAACTTTTTTCCTTCTCAATCAACTTCGAGTAGAAAGATCCGAGAAAACATTATGTTACTAGAAGCCTCCCGGATAATTTTATCTTCACTCAAAGCTGTCTTTTGTAACCACGAGTAAATCCATAAACCGAGCTACCTCGTCAATCTCCCAATCATGCAGATTCTGCGAAAAAAGGACTCCATAAATGAACCCCTTGATTGACCACCAAAGAACTCACCATTTCCTCCTTGTTAAGCGTCATGTTATAAAGGTTAGGAAACATCACACAAGGTATTTGTTCCATACCAATAATCCTTCGAACTGATTTGATTCCCTTGCCCTACCTCGAATTTGATGAACCTATTGACATCATTCCATACTCCCGTAATTCCTTTCCGACGCTAGTGCCGAGAGATCGAAGCGTATTTGGGAACCAAAGATGATCACCCGCTCCATATTTGCTTACCACTAACCTCCTCCATAATGCCTCTTTATCCACTAGGAACTTCCAAAGTCACTTGCCCAACAGAGCCTTGTTGAACAATCTAAGATTTTTAACTCCAAGACCCCCATTCTCCTTGTTAGAGCACACAGATTCCCACTCGACTAGATGATAATTCCCATTCTCTTTGTCTCCTTCCCATAAGAAATCTCTTTCTAACTTCTCAAGCCTTTTTAAAAGCAGAGACGGGGGCCAAAACAGATAGGAAGTAAGTGGGAAGATTAGAAAGAGTACTCTTAATGAGAGTAAGTCTTCACGCCTTGGATAAGAACCGTCTTTTCCACCACCAACCGCCTTTCAAATCGACCAAGGCTGAATTCCACACGTTTACGTTCTTAAAATACGAACCAAGAGGTAATCAAAGGTATGAAGTAGGAAGATTAGAGACTTTGAAGCCAACGAACGAGGCTAAAACCTCCACGTTCTCCACTCCACCTATGGGGATTAACTCGCATTTCGACACATTGGTCTTCAAACCCGATAGATCTTGGAAAATCAGCAAAATAAGACGAAGGCAACCCAACTGATCACTATCTGCATCGCAGCAGACTAGTGTGTCATCGGCAAAAGGAGATGAGAAATAGAGACACCCGAGCCATGATCATTCCCCACCTCGAAGCCCTTAATAAAACCTCCTTCAAGCGCTTAACGATGAGGCGTGAGGGCCTCCATTACCACAATGAAAAGGAATGGAGAAAGAGGATCCCCTTGGCGCAAACCTCTCGAGCTCGAGAAAAACCTTGGTGACCGTTGATAAGAGCGAAAACATTGTAGAAATGCGAGAATAAAATCCACTTCTTCCACTTTTCTCCGAATCCCATTTTATCCAGTATATGAATCAAAAATTCCCATCTAACATGATCGTATGCCTTTTCCACATCCAACTTGCACATAATCCCTGGCATTCCGCTCCACACCCTCGAATCAACCACTTCATTTGCTATCAAAGCTGCTTCCAGAATCTGACGATCTCCCACAAAAGCATGCTGCGTATCCGTCATTTCTTTGCCTATCACTTTCCTCATTATGTTGGACAGTAACTTGGAGATCATCTTATATACACTACCAATGAGACTTATAGGCCTGAAGTCTTTAAATTCTTCTGCCCCTTTCTTTTTAGGAATAAGAGCAATGAACGATGTGTTAAGACTTTTCTCAAATCCCTCCTCCTCAAAGAAAGAGCGAAAGACCTCCATAACATCAATTCTCACCACATCCCAGCAATGTTTAAAAAACTTCGAGGGTATAACCATCAGTCACAGGGACTTGTCACCTTTCAAACTACCCAAGCCTCCACCACTTCTTCTTCATTGAAACTTTGCTCTAAGAAACTCCTGTCCTCCTCAATCAGGCTATTAAACGTGATCCCTCCTATATCCAGCACTCTCCCACCATCTTCCGAAAACAAATTTTGGTAAAACTCTACAAAGCCTCTACTGATTTGATTCTCATCTTTCATCACAAAACCATCAATTTTCAGCCTACTAATCTGATTAAAATTCTTGTGCACATTAGCCATCTTACGAAAAAATTTGGAATTTTTATCTCCCTCTTTTAGCCACAAGACCATGGATTTTTGCCTCCAGCTTATCTCTTCACTGATGAGCAATCTTTTGATTTCCAGCTTAAGCTCTTCACGACGTGCGGCTTCAAATTCTTCTAATGATCCTTCCCCTTCCTTTGCATCCAGGCACTTGACTTCCTCCATAACTTCCTTAATTCTGATTTATATCCTCCGAACACCTCCTTATTCCAAATTTTCAGATCGTCCTTTAAAAGTTTCAATTTTTTTACAATTCGAAAACACGGCTTACCGACTGCCTCATAAGAATCCCATTTTGACCTCACCCATTCCTTAAAACCAGGAGCTTTCAGCCACATGTTCTCAAATCTGAATGGAGTTTTCCTTCTACCACTTTCACCCCCAAACTGAAGAATTATAGGAGAGTGATCGGACACAACCCTAGGAAGAGTTCTTTGGACGAAGGCTCCTATACTTTCCTCCCAATTAGCACTAATTAGGAACCTGTCAAGCCTTGAACATTGACACTCTGACCCTCCTCGGAACCAGGTGAAAGTGTTCCCCTCCAGGGGCAAGTCCAACAGTTCCCTGTTATTTATGAAATCGTTAAACTCCTCCATAACATGGGTGTACGACTGACCCCTACTTCCCTCACAGGGAAAACGAACCACATTAAAATCACCTCCCACACACCACGGATGATTCCATTTAAGTCTATCAGAATTCAATTCAGCCCACATATTTGTCCGAATGTTGTCAGAGCAAGGACCATATACTCCAGAGAAAACCAATGAGAGTCATTGATTACCCGCTTAAATAGACACGAGGCGAAAAATCCCCTAACACATGATCTACCATAGATATACTTCTTTGTCCCACATAATCGAATACCCCTAGCTCAAGCTGGCGTCTAAATGAACCCAGTCCATCCAACGACATCCACCTATGCTATTCACCAAGTTCCTGTCCATGTAGTCCATTTTGGTCTCTTGAAGACAAACTACAGAAGGCTTCCATCTTCGAAGAGCTTCCTTGACTACTTGCCTTTTCCTCAAGTCATTCAAACCTCAAACATTCCAAATTGATTAATTTTAAATCCATTAACACCAACTAAATAACTTTTTCTTTCCTGACCTCTTACCAATCCTCCCGCAGCCCCATCAAAGTTGATGTCACGAATAAATTTTTACCTCCCTACTCACCGAGCCTTGATTCGACCGGCTCCCACCTTTTACTAACTGACGGCTTACCTTTTTCCATTTCCGAAGTATATCCACGATTTTATCCTCATGGCCTTTACAGAGACCCCCGTAATTCACAACTCCTTTAGCCTTCTTACTCACCCATACGACATCTTTTGTTGGGATCCCCATCATCGGCAGCTTGTTCCATTACCTCCTCGTGTCCGATCATCGAAATTGGGCTACAAATCACTACCTCCTCAAATCTGACCTTCGGACTTGGGCTACCGAAGCGACACCTTATCCTTTTCCGCTCCACCATCACTACTATTCCTCGTCCTCGTTTGGGAGAGACGGCGAGCCTTGCGAGTTCGACTTAAAAGTCCCTTACCTGAAGTATCCACCGAGACTTTGCTAGAGAGGAAATCATCGTCCGAGGTTCTCTACTTACCTCGACCTCATCATCTGCAGTTACGCTATCCGTCTTGCTCAAATCTTGAGGATGAACTTCCTTCGCTAAACATATATTGTCCCCAATCTTACCGCCTTGTGTTTCATCCTCTCCTATCGGCGTCGCCAAGTTCCTTCCTTGTATCCCGTTGACTTTAATAGACTGATTCTGGACATCGGGACCATCGACTTTCTTTATAATAGTAAGTGGACCTTTCTTTAAACCAGAAGACGAACCCACATGGGTTGATTACTCTGGTCTCTAAATCCTACTCCTTCATTTGGCCTAGGCCCAGAGTTTACCCCTTTTGATCCTGATAGCTCCCCCTATAAGCCCAATTAGAAGGCCCGGCCTTATCACCCAAGGTCTCACCAGATGCTCCTTAACAGAATCCTTCTTATTATTACGGGCTACCCATATACTTTTCATGGGCTTTGCACTGAAACTTGGGCCTCTAACTGTTTGTTGCCCTCCTTTAACTTTTCCAGGCCGAAAGTAATTACCACTAATAAACTTCGATTGGAAACCCCGACTTCCCCTTACGACGTCGTTGGCCATGGAAGGTTTAAAATTCAAAAACTCTGTAGCCCACGTGTTCCCCCAACTTTTTCTGTGGGTGTCCGTCTGAAACTTTGCAGAAGGCGACCGTTGACCTAGATTTTTGCATTCCCGACTGCTCGCTCTAACTCCGAAGTTCACCCCACCTATCGCCGCCGTCGGAAAGCTACCGCCGCTAATGTCAACACCTTGCTGCTGGAAAGGTTTGAAGAAAACGCCTGTTCAAATCGGACCGAAAATACACTATTCCCAATTTAATACGAACACTTGCGGCATAGACTGATCAGCACCAAGATTCGAGCCCATCTCTAGTCTCGTCTCTTCTGAGTTGAATCGTCTACAGTCACGAAGCCCCCACAAACAAATCCAATCTTTTTGAGAATTTCCATACCCCACAAATGAAGCGGGAGTCCCATAGCCCTGATCCATATCTCCTTCGCTTTACGCTCCTTTCTAATACAGCACCCCGACGGCCTCCAATGATCGAGAATTAACAAAGCTTGGTTAATCATCCATTCTCTCTCATTAAGAATTCTTGAGGCTTCTACCTTGGAAGAGAATTCGAAGAGGAAGTAAGGCTTATTCATCTCCTTAACTCGTATTTCGCCTGGAGACTTCTATATAGCATCGACCCAACGTTGGACATCATCACGATTCAGATCGTACCCTTGATGACCATCCACCCATCCTACAAGGCACCTATCCAAGAAGTCCATGTTACCTCTACAAGAGTCCTTTTCTATCTCGAAATCAATGTCTACATCCACTGTTATGTTGGATACAACCAAATCTAAATCATGGCAAGGGTGTATTTCCGCCGCTTCTTTATACGACCTCTGCTGTTTCACATGTATTTGCTTAGAAAGAGCGAACCTACTAATTTTTTCGGCTACCATGTCCCAACCTCCATCCTTGGTCACTGCAGGAATGAAGATCTTAGTGAGACTGCCAACCCCTTTGGCAGAAATACACAGGAAAAAACCATGGATATTCCATTCCTTTGCCACCATCACCTCACGCCGTTTCCCTGTTCTTTTCTTCCAAAAAACCTCTCTGATGGATGATGCCTTGGCCATCCAATCACACACCCAAAACACTTCATCTAAGGATAAAACAATCTTATGAACTCTACCTCGACTACGCTCCAGCCATTGGAACCACGAACCATCCCTACCTTCGAAATAGATCACATTGAAAGATTTTCTACCAGCATGAAAGAAAGAGACATCCATGTTCTAATTTTTAAAAAGTGAATGCATTTCATTTGGTTGAAATATGAGATCCAAGGCTTGCATATGCATGTATGGTTGAAGCTAACTAAAACATTCGTAAATGTCAACAGGTGAGTCGTTTACTTTAAAACAGGTTCCCGCTTCAACAATGTTGTCGTATGTTTTAAATGGGCAAACAATATCAATTGAGCAACGATCATTGGAGCATGCAAAGATTATTCTTGGTCTTGTTGAATTGGGAGACTTCTTAGATGTTGAGGTCCACGAGGAAACCAATGACAATGAGCTTGATCACTTGCGAAAGAAAATTGCTTCTATGGAAGAAGAGATTAATAAGACGAAACTACGTATACAAGAGATGGAGAAAATGATGCGGATGATGCAAAAACAACAAATAGAAGAGATTGCAAAGATCCAAGAACATATGCATGAGACGGAAGAACATACATTGATGATGCAACAACAAATGGATGGGATAGAACAAAAGATGGTGTTTATTGTATGATGTTGATGGATATAAACCAGCTAGCTAGCATGCATTTAATCAAACACTTTTAGGGAACAGTTGAGGAAATTCAAAATATTTTTTTATCAATTTCCTTGTATAGTTCCATGTATTGATAAATATATCAATACTCCACTACTGGAAGATTAATGTTGTTATGTTATGTAAAGGTTGTCTTTTGTTTTTGTTTCTAGAATATAATGTATTGACTTGTATATTATATATATATGGTGCCCTGAAATCAAGTTTCTATAGAAGAGTATTATGTTTGATAATCCATTTCTCTCATCTTAGGCTTTTAACATGACTAGTAAGCTAATTTTGTTTCTGACTTCAAACCGTCGAAGCAATGACCAAACCAATTATCATAGCATATTTATAATAGTGTTATCTTACTTTCATACAAGTTTCAAGGTCATTGGAATCAATTTACTCATTTTTGAACCATAATAGGAAAATTTTCTCATCTTAAGCTTTCAACATGACTAGTACGCTAATTTTGTTCCTGACTTCAAACTGTCGAAGCAATGACCAAACCAATCATCATAACATGTTTATATTACTGTTATCTTACTTTAATATAAGTTTCAAGGTCATTGGAATCAATTTACTAATTTTTGACCCTTAAATGGAAAAATTTCTCATTTTAAGCTTTTAACATGACTAGTAAACTAATTTTGTTCCTGACTTCAAACCGTCGAAGCAATGACCAAACCAATCATCATAACATGTTTATATTACTGTTATCTTACTTTTATACAAGTTTCAAGGTCATTGGAATCAATTTACTCATTTTTGACCCTTAATAGGAAAAATTTCTCATTTTAAGCTTTTTACATGACTAGTAAGCTAATTTTGTTCCTGACTTCAAACCGTCGAAGCAATGACCAAACCAATCATCATAACATGTTTATATTACTGTTATATTACTTTCATACATGTTTCAAGGTCATTGGAATCAATTTACTCATTTTTGACCCTTAATAGGAAAAAATTCTCATTTTAAGCTTTTAACATGACTAGTAAGATAATTTTGTTCCTGACTTCAAACCGTCGAAGCAATGACCAAACCAATCATCATAACATGTTTATATTACTGTTATCTTACTTTTATACAAGTTTCAAGGTCATTGGAATCAATTTACTCATTTTTGACCCTTAATAGGAAAAATTTCTCATTTTAAGCTTTTAACATGACTAGTAAGCTAATTTTGTTCCTGACTTCAAACCGTCGAAGCAATGACCAAACCAATCATCATAACATGTTTAGATTACTGTTATCCTACTTTCATACAAGTTTAAAGGTCATTGGAATCAATTTACTCATTTTTGACCCTTAATAGGAAAAATTTCTCATTTTAAGCTTTTAACATGACTAGTAAGCTAATTTTGTTCCTGACTTCAAACCGTCGAAGCAATGACCAAACCAATCATCATAACATGTTTAGATTACTGTTATCTTACTTTCATACAAGTTTCAAGGTCATTGGAATCAATTTACTCATTTTTGACCCTTAATAGGAAAAATTTCTCATTTTAAGCTTTCAACATTACTAGTAAACTAATTTTGTTCCTGACTTCAAACCGTCGAAGCAATGACAAAACCAATTATCATAGCATGTTTATAATAGTGTTATCTTACTTTCATACAAGTTTCAAGGTCATTGGAATCAATTTACTCATTTTTGAACCATAATAGGAAAATTTTCTCATCTTAAGCTTTCAACATGACTAGTACGCTAATTTTGTTCCTGACTTCAAACCGTCGAAGCAATGACCAAACCAATCATCATAACATGTTTATGTTACTGTTATCTTACTTTTATACAAGTTTCAATGTCATTGGAATCGATTTACTCATTTTTGACCCTTAATAGGAAAAATTTCTCATTTTAAGCTTTTAACATGACTAGTAAGCAGGGCGTTGTGGAACCCAGTGGTTGTGCGTTTCGACCAGAGACTGGCATGGTGGAAGCGTCAACTTTTATCCAAGGGGGGAGACTAGTCTTAATCAAGAACACTCTTGCTAACTTACCGACCTATTTTTTATCGCTCTTTGTGATTCCGGTCTCAGTAAGGCAAAGATTAGAAAAGTTGGAAAGGGATTTCTTGTGGGAAGGGCAGACAGATGGGCACAAGTTTCATTTAGTGAAGTGGGATAAGGTGTGTTCTAGGGTCCAAGAGGGGGGTCTGAATATTAGAAGACTAAAAAATTTTAATGAGGCTCTGTTGGGAAAATGGTTGTGGAGGTATCTCATAGATAAGGAGTCATTATGGAGGCAAGTGGTGGTATGCAAGTATGGAGTAGGGGATCATTGTTGGTTCCCTAATGAGGTCAATTCTCCCTATGGGGTGGGAGTCTGGCGCGGTATAAGGAAAGGGTGGAACTCTTTTGAAAGGTTCATCGCTTTTGAGGTTGGTAATGGGACCTCGGTAAGATTTTGGGAAGATAGGTGGTGTGGGGATAGTTGTTTGAAGGAAGCGTTCCAGATCTTATTTGAGTTATCCTTGGATAAAGGTTGTAGAGTTAGTTCTATCTACTCTTCGATCGAGGGCAAACCAATATGGAACCCCACCTTCAGAAGGAATTTTCAGGATTGGGAAGTTGAGACTGCGTTGTGCGCTTTTGGGAGGCTTTATGTACGAGAATATGGATAGGTTGGATGACCAAGTGGTTTGGAAAGGAAAAGGAGGCCCTCTTTTTTCTGTAAACTCGTATTACCTCAAGCTTCTCAATCGTGGATGATGAGGCCCAAGTCACCAAGGAACCCAATGAAGAAGCCCAAGTCACCAAGGAACCCAATGAAGAGGCCCAAATCATCAAGGAGCTGCCAACAATGCATGGACCAATAACAAGGGCTCGGGCTAGGAAAATTCAAAATGAAGTTCTCAACTTATCCCGAGAGACATTTGACTTAGAAGCCCAAATTATGGCACGCAAAGGAGGAGTCAAAGCGGGTCAAGATAAATGGGTGAACTCTCTAATTTATGTGAATGAAGGAGGCTACGATGGGCTGAATTTAGGCGCACCAAAACAGCCCCAACCAGCCTAGAAAGAAGGGTCTAGAAGACTTATGGCAGCAAGGAAGGAAGGATCTAGAAGACTTCTAGAAGGCTGATGACTCACCTTATTTTCTAGCTAAATGCCGCCCCTAGTGTAGGACAGACAAGGAGAATATTCTCCATTTATGCTCCTAGTCATAGATCTTATCTTTTATTAGCTAGTTTGTTAGATCTTATCCTTAGTTGGTTAAATCTTATCCTTATTTGTAACCAATGGCAGCCTAGAACTCCTAGCTATATATAGGGCTATCCCTATCCATTGTAATCAGAATTTTGATGAATGAAAATATGTTAGCTTACTTTCCAACCTTGAGTATTCAAGACTATTGAGCGATCGGGGGTTACCCGAGTACTCACGAACTTATCAATCGTCCCTCCATAACGATTGTGGCGTTCAACACTATCCTTTGATTGCCGGTTTCGTCATACGAAGGTTAAGGGCTGAATACCCGTTGATTGTCGTGTGCGTGAACCCGAGGTCGAGGTTCCACTTCCATCCATTTGCTGCCCAGCTCGTTTTCCTCCTCTAGTTGCTGTATTTTATGAGTTTTCCCCAAGAAAGCTTATATCATTTGGTATCAGAGCGAGGTTCGGCTTCCACGACTATCTTTTATTTAATTAGTTCTTGTTGTCCTTATTTTCTGCTTGCTTCGAACAGCCTTATAATCTGGGCTGTTTTGTTCTTTCCGTTTGTTCTATCTTCAAAAAAAAGGAAAAGAAAAACATATCTCTATTTGTCATCTTTGTGCTATCCTTCATTCTTACTTGTTTCGGCCAAACATCATATACTCTAAGGCTGTTTTGCTTTTTGTTTGCTAGCTTCAAACCCAAGTGTGGCTGTTTACATCTTATTGTTTTATCTTCAAACCCCAAGTATTAGCGGCTGTTGTGTTCATCTAATACCTCGAAACCAAGTGTTTGAGGCTGTTTGTGGCTGTTTTGCTTTTCGTTTTCCGTCTTCAAATCCCAAGTGTTTATTTCTTATTTCTTCTAAAAACTCCTTTCCGTTTGATAGTTTGTGAGTTACTTGTGGCTGTTTCCTTTTGCTCTTAGTCTTGTTGCTTTAAGGTTGAAAGGTTGAGAGGAAAAAGGCAAGAGAGGGTGAGATCAAAAGAGGGAAAAAGTCGATTAAGAGTGTATACACGAGGGGAGTGATTCTTTTAGAGTGAAACACGTGAGGGAGAGCTGTGAGGAAAATATCTATATATATATTGTTATTTTGTGCAGATTTGGAATGTCGGAGGAAAGTGGTATTGGTGATGGGGGTGATGTTACGGGGAACAAACTGTTCATGGAGGCCTTAATGTCCAAGATCGAAGGGATGTTGAGGGCCCATAACGAAGAGATTTTTGAAAGAATTGGTAGGTTAGAGAGTGCCCAAAAACAAAAGGGAAAAATGGATGGTACTAGTAGGGAGGAAGTTGAAAGAGGTGAGCCACCCCGACGTAGGTTTGATGAGGACCATTTTGGGGGTCGGGATGAATGGGATGATTATGAATCTGAATTTGGTAGGAGGAATCAATATAGGAGAGATGATAGGAGGGATGGCAATAGAGAGGATCACAATCTCAATGGGATTAAAATGAAGATTCCCGCTTTCATGGGAAAGGAGGATCCGGAATTGTATCTTGAATGAGAAATGAAAATTGAGCGAATTTTTGGTTTTCACAACTACTCCGAAATTAAGAAAGTGAAGTTGGCAGCCATTGAGTTCACCGAATATGCTTCAGTTTGGTGGGACAAACTTAGGAGGGAAAGAGAGAGGTATAGGGATCCACCAATTGAGACGTGGGAGGAGATGAATAGGGTCATGAGGTTGAGGTTTATTCCACCTCATTACATTCGGGACCTTCACCATAAATTGCAAACTTTGAGGCAAGGCACCAAGAGTGTAGAAGAGTTCTACAAAGAGCTTGAAATGGCTCTACTTAGGGCTGATGTGAGGGAGACTTCGGAGCAAACCATGGCGAGATTCCTTACCGGGTTGAATCGAGAAATTTTTAAAGTGGTTGATCTTCAAGAATATGGCAACATGACGGAGTTGTTGCAAAAGGCCCTTAAAGTGGAGAGACAAGTGAAGGTGGACAAGAGTTATTCCCTTGCAAGAACCCCATGGAAGGCTAGTGTGGGAAGTCAAAGAAATGACAAGTTTGACAAGGGTTTCGTCAAGACCAAAGTTGAGGCACCCAAGACTACCGCTCCCGTTCCAAACAAAGGTGAAACTTCTCAACCCAAAACTAAATCGGTAAAATGCTTTAAATGTCATGGGTTTGGGCACTATGCCAATGAGTGTGGTAACAAGAAGGTTATGGTGATGTTAGATAGTGGTGAGTATGTTCCTCTAGAGGAGGAAGAAGAGGAAGAGGGAGTTGAGGGAGATGAATATAGTGAGGATGAGGAAGGTGCCGAGGGATATTGTTTGGTGACTAGAAGGGTTTTGAGTGCTCAATTGAAAGAAGAGGAAGAAAGTCAAAGGGAAAATCTGTTTCACACTAGGTGTAGGGTGAATGACAAAATTTGTGGGGTGATAATAGATGGGGGAAGTTGTGCAAATGTGGTAAGTGTGAACTTAGTGAAGAAGTTGGGATTGACCATGCTACCCCATCCTAAACCCTACCGCTTGCAATGGTTGAATGAGCAAGGAGAGTTGAAGGTGAACAAGCAAGTCCTCTTGAAGTTTAAGATAGGGAAGTATGAGGATGAGCTTATGTGTGATGTGGTGCCCATGCAAGCCACCCATATCCTTCTTGGGAGGCCGTGGCAATTTGATCGGCGTGTAGTTCATAACGGGTACACTAACAAGTACACGTTTGACTTTGATAACAAACACATTGCACTTGCGCCGTTGACTCCAAAACAAGTGTTCCAAGATCAGTTGACTTTGCAAAGAGAGAATTCGGCAAGTAAGGAAAAGAATATAGAGAATGCCGAGAAAAAAGAAAGTATGAGAGAAAATAAGAGAGAGGGGCCGGCTAAAAATGTGAGTGAAAAAAGAGTGATAGCCGGGCAAAAGGAGAGTGAGTTGATAGAGGGGCCGGTTAAAAAAGTGAGTGATAAAAGAGTGATAACCGGGCAAAAGGAGAGTGAGTGGATTGAAAATAGTTCAAAAGAAAAGAGTGTGAGAGAAAAGCGAAGTTTGATAGCCAAAGTGAGCGAGGTAAAAAGAGCGATGCTACTTGAGAGGCCCATGATCGTTCTCATGTTTCGAGAGGCACTTGTAAATACTAACAATGATTTAACTGCTTCTTTGCCTAGCTCTTTGTCTTCTCTTATTAAGGAATTTGGAGTTGTGTTTCCCAAGGAGATTCCAAGTGGGCTGCCGCCAATTCGGGGAATTGAGCACCAAATCGACTTTGTTCCCGGGGCTTCCATTCCAAATAGGCCAGCCTATAGATGCAATCCCGAAGAGACCAAGGAACTTCAAAGACAAATTGAAGGGTTGATGGAAAAGGGTCAAGTTAGGGAGAGCATGAGCCCTTGTGCGGTGCCGGTTCTTTTGGTGCCCAAAAAGGATGGATCATGGCGGATGTGCACGGATTGCCGAGCCATCAACAACATAACGGTAAAATATCGTTATCCCATTCCTAGATTAGATGACATGTTGGATGAATTGCATGGTTCCAAATTTTTCACAAAACTTGATTTGACACAAGGATATCATCAAATCCAAATGAGGGAAGGAGATGAGTGGAAAACAACGTTTAAAACAAAACATGGACTGTATGAGTGGTTGGTGATGCCTTTTGGGCTAACTAATGCACCGAGTACATTTATGCGTTTAATGAACCATGTTTTGAGGGAATTCATTGGAAAATTCGTAGTTGTTTATTTCGATGACATTTTGATTTTTAGCAAAACTTTGGATGAACATGTAGTACAATTTGAAATCTGTTTTAGGTGCCTTACGTGATGCAAAGTTATATGCTAATCTTGATAAATGCACTTTTGGTACCGGATAGACTTGTTTTCCTTGGTTTTGTTGTAAGTTCACAGGCATCCGTGGATGAAGAGAAAAGAAATCTGGCGATTCAAGAATGGAAGAGCCTGGCTACAACCGTGGGAGGAGTCGCGAAGTTTCCACGGCCTCGCTAGTTTTTATAGGAGGTTTGTGAAGGATTTCGGCTCCATTGCAGCTTACCGTTGACCGAAGTCATTAAGAAACACGGGTAAAGTTCAGTGAAGCTCAAAAGGCATTCGACTTTGAAGGAGCGGTTGACAATCTTTATGGTCTACCTTGCTGAAAAAGACCTTTGAGAGAATCTGCAGCCAGCGTCGGGAATCGGAATTGGAGTCGTACTCATGCAAGAAGGGCGACCGTTAGCCTATTTAGTGAAAAATTGAGCGGAGCCGCATTGAACTACCCTATGACAAGGAACTCATCGTTGGTTCGGCTTTGGCGTGGCGGCATTATTTGTGTGAGGAGTTCGTCATTAGCAGGACCACGAGTCTTGAAGCACTTGAAGAGTCAACAAAAATTGAACCGTCGACATGCTCGTTGGGTTGAATTCATTGAAACACTCCCTATGTCATCAGTGCAAAACAAGGTAAGGAGAATGTGGTAGCCGATGCCACTTTCTGGAGGTATATATGCTTTCAATTTGGATGCTAGGATTTTAGGATTCGAGCACATTAAGCAATATACCATGATGATGCTGATTTTAGTAAGGATTATGTGGGTTATGAAAAAAATTGCATGTGGGAAATTTTATCGGGTAGATGATTTATTTTTCGTGAAAACAAACGTGGTATACCCTTGTTCCATGAGAGAATTGCTTGTGAGGGAAGCCCATGGTGGGCTTGATGGGACACTGGGTGGCCAAGACCTTATCGGTCTTGCAAGA
>JABEVN020003274.1:0-18797 GCA_013146195.2 Codonopsis lanceolata | reverse complement strand
ATGTCCAGTCTACCAAAACTTAGTGGATTAATTCAAATTTATCATTTATCAATTCGAATTTGAATTCAAACATCCCCAAACTTCTCAGACACGCTTAAACAGCTTTATGAAAAGTTAGAAGACTTTCACCCTGCAGCGTTGACAAAGCGGTGTGAGCAGTGGCCACTTAGTCACGAAATTACGATTATTCGGCTACCAACTCTGCAAACAACTCAGCACCACTCCACTTAGTATCGGTGAGGGGACGAATTCTTGAAACGACTCCATGCATTTAATGCATTCAACCTAATAGAGTTGTTACTCTTCGTCTTCTTCAACGGATCTCTAGAATACACTACTCACCGCTATAAATCTGACCATTTGTTAGGTTCGAGGGGTGCAACCACGCCCCGCGCACCCTTGGATAGGGGTGCGCGTGCGTGCGGATCGCGAGGACACCCACCGCTCTCGTTCCACCTCCCTTGTTTAGGGGAAGGCGAAATCAAAAGTGCGAGAGGAGTCTTTGTCTATGTTATGCGTTGGAATGTGTATCGGTTGCCTTTAGTGGATTTTGTATCCAATATGGGAACTTATGGTTTCCGCATCAAGTTATCCCTTTTTTTAGATACCAGGATATGGGAATAAATTACCCTTTCATTCTCATTTTCCCTTTTTTAGGGGAAAACAGAAAAGTGCAAAAAGGATATTGCGACGCCCCCACTATGGATTTTATTAAAAATAGCCTTATGGCCCGTTTCAGATTACCATGGGAGCTTTGGGTTTCCCACATCAAGTTATCCCTTTTTTTAGGGGATACCAGGATATGGGAATACATCACCCTTCCATTTCCATTCTCATTCTCCCTTTTTTGGGGGAGAGCGGAAAAGTGCAAAGAAGGAGTGTTGTGAGGCCCCACTGGATCTGAAAGTTTTAGAGTCGTCATCTTTATTTTAAGGCAAAAATAAAGAAAAACCAGAAAAAGAAAACCAGAGATAAAAAAAAATGGGTTCGGAGGCTAAGTTACGAATTGGGAAGGTGCTAGACACCCAACTCGCCCTTTCAGTCTCAAAATGGTTTTTGGCTAAAGTATGCTTATTGTTATATTTATTTAGCAGATAAATAAAGCATTAAATGACAGGGAAATAAAACAAATACATCCGTGGTTACATTATTTACGGACTTGCAGCCATTTCCTTACAATAATTACAAATGTATTTTAAAATATTTAGCTATTTTAACGGTTCTTTTACATATTATTTCGTAATCTAATCCGGGCAGCACAACGGATTATAAGGACTACATTGTGCCAGATTTTAAATACAACTTTAATAAATAAATAAACAATAAGTAAATAAATAAATAAAAAGCGCCCTTAAAAGTTATTACCTTTTAGAGCGAGGTGTGCTCGCTCTGTCCTTGTCGGGAGAGGGAGTCTTTTTTGTTGTTTGTTGTGTGGTTGTTGTTTTGATTTGGGCAGAGTGACGGCTTATATGTAGTGGTTTTGGCTTATTTGGCTCGGGCGGAATGGACGGTTTAGTTTTGTGGTTTTGGCC
Source organism: Codonopsis lanceolata (assembly GCA_013146195.2). Classification (NCBI taxonomy): domain Eukaryota; kingdom Viridiplantae; phylum Streptophyta; class Magnoliopsida; order Asterales; family Campanulaceae; genus Codonopsis; species Codonopsis lanceolata. The sequence goes on along the minus strand of JABEVN020003274.1, from coordinate 17,265 downwards.
TTTTTGGTTGGGCGGAACAACGGCTTATATAGGGTGTTTTCGGCTCGTTACTCGAGGCGGTAATGGGCTTACTTTGGGATTTTTGGGCCGGGGAAATGAGGTGGATACCTAACAAATAGGCTAGGGATTACTTATAATCGGTGGATATTTATTTTGGCGGAATTTGGACGGGGTTTGGAGACTTTATGGGCTTCCACTCACCTATCTCACACATCTCGTACTAAGGCTTCAACGGAGACGCAGAGAGAATTTCTCAGCGCTTCATTGCGATGAAAATGAACGAGGGAAATGAGGAGTCGGGGCCTCTTATTTATAGTGGGAGAGAGGGACACGGCTGGAATTCCTTGGTTTGTTCAGCAGCTTCAACGACTTGTACCATGAGCTTCAAACCTTGTACCATTTCCAATCTGAGAGAGACAACAGTGAAAGGCTTGGTGCCACCAAGGAAACCCTTGGTGCGGCACCAAGGAGCCTTGGTACGGCACCAAGCTTACTATTCAAGTTCCATTTTTTGCACTTTCACCCCTGCAGGTTTCCTTGTTTCGCATCTGCTTTCCTTTAGCATTTTTACTCACGTAACTTGACATTTGTTAAGTTTTAACAGTTCTTGATATTTTATGTCAGTCACATACCAGGGGTACAAAATTGGGGTGTCTACACCATTAAAGACTGAAGAAAACATATACAACACTGTCCGTCCTGAAATGCTCTGATATTCTACAACTCTAAGTCTTTATACTTGGTGCATTCAAGAGATCATAAACTGATCAAGAAGCCCTCAACAACAATCAAGAAGATTTGCCTCAACATTTATTTTAAGCTTCTTATTGTTGTCTTCCTTAAACTATTCTTACACAATTGAATATCTTGTTTATCTAGATATTCAATTCCCAAACCCCCAAACACAAGTCAAATATTTTGTACACGATCCATTAGATATATTCCTTGTAATAGAATTAGTGGAAAACATAGTGCACATTTTAAATCCAAGATTGACTACCTTGATGGTGGACGTAGCACTCTTCACAGTGTGAACCATCTCAAACACTTGTGTTCTTCCTTTACTGTTGATTATTCCCTCAAACTGTTTTTTATTTCCTTTACTTATCTTTAAACAATGGACTTGAGTATTCGATCAAGGCCGATAATCCTAATCGGTAGACTTGAACTATCTTCCTTACAAGACTTCCGTTACTTCAATCTCTTTGATAGATTGCAAGTGCTTGCTTTAGGAACATACTTGAAAAAAATTTAGGTGTCTAATAAGCTATTCACCCCCCCCCTTCTAGCTTATTATTGTGCCCTTTGGGACCAACACCTATCTTGGTCAAGTATAGTGAGTTAGTTAAAGAAATTTTGAAGAACTTCAAATTCTGGGAGATTGTAAGAATTGACCGATCAGATAATATGCGAGCAGATTACCTCTCCAAAATAACTGAGGATGAGCTCTTGGTGTTAAATCCATCTGTTATGATTGATCATTTGGAAGCCCTTTCCATTGATAAGGAGATGGTGATGGACATTGAGCTAACGAGCAAATGTTGGATTGATGAGTATAAAGATTTTATCGAGTAGCGTATCCTACCAGAAGATAAAAATTGAGCAAGAGTTATTCGAAATTAGGTATACCGATATTCAATGGTCGAAGGAGTTTTGTATAAGCGTTCAAAGGTCAGACCGATGCTTTGCTGTGTTCGGCCAGAAATGACTCAAGCACCACTATATGAGGTCCACCAAGGAGCCTGTGGGGGTCATCCAGGTGCCAAACTCTAGCACAAAAAATTCTGTTCGTTGGATACTATTGTATAAAACTGAGAAGAGATGTAGCTTTGTATGTATATAAATATGACAAGTGTCTAAGATTTCCTGACGTAGCAAAGGCAACCAAAGGTGCCAATTTTGGAGGAGTTTGGAGGAGACCCAAAAAGTTTATGATGAGGGAAGAGTTTTCGAATAGTAGGTGTGGGAAGACGATTGATGAAGTAAGTCTCTGTTTGGAACAATAATGACCAAAAGGTCAGGTCAATGGACGCTTTAGATCGGAGGGAGAGACCAGTCTTAACAATGTGAGGATGGCAATGTTCTGAGAAACCATTGTGTTCCGGAGTGTGAGGTGGCGAGGTGAGATAAGATATATCCCTTAAAGTACATTAAAGAAAACACATTTTAAATTGACCCTCAGTTAATCTGCCTTTGGGAAAAGTTTGAACCATATGAACAAAATCTTGCATAAAAGATAAGGCATTTTCTGAAGGCAAACGATGAAAGGTAGGCAACATGTTGTAAAAATGTCATTTCAATTCAAAATTCCAAGCGACTTCGGTAAGACTAAACACGACGGGGTAATGTCTATGGTAGGGCGTGTATAATCTTTCATTGTCAGGGGCTTCATTAGCCAATATAAATTTGCCTCTGTTGAATGTGATAAAAAAATATTCCCTCTTATGCAAAAAATTTCAAGGATTTAAGTTCTAGAAAACAAAGGTTTTTGAAAATTGAAAAAGTAATCATGTCTGGAAATATTAGTGATGTTCTTCAATAGAATCTTCCACCAAAACTAAAAGATCCTGGTAGTTTTAATGTTGAGATAACATTAGGAGATTCTAAGAAAATTAAAGCGATGTTGGATCTTGGTGCGAGTATCAATTTGATACATTTTACTGTCTATAAACAATTAGGCTTAGGAGAACTAAAACCTACCACAATGACTTTGCAATTAGCCGATCGTTCGGTGAAACATCCTTTGGGCATTATGGAAGACATTTTGGTGCAAGTTGAGAAATTAATTATGCCTGTGGATTTTGTTGTACTTGAAATGGAAAATCAGGTTACCAGTAATCATGAAGCTACCCTTCTTCTTGGGCGATGGCTACTGCTAACACTGTCATTAATGTTAAAAATTAGAAATTATATATGACTGTTACCGGTGAAATTGTTGAAATTTCTGTGTTTGATGCTATGAACAGGCCAAGCGATATAAGCGATTGCTTTTATATTAATGAAGTAGAAAATTTATCAGTTAAAAATTTAGTGCAAGAGGTAAGTATGATAAATTAGAGGAAGTGTTGACTGGTCAAGGTGATATTGAAAATGATGAAGTTATTGAATTAACTAAACTATTTGAGGGGCAAGAAAAGTTAACAACTGAGCAAGTTGCTAGTGATCCTTTAGGCAATTTTAATGAGAAATTGGTTCCTTCGATAGAATCACCACCTGTTTTGGAATTGAAACCTTTGCCATCTTATATGAAGTATGTTTTTCTAGGAAAAAACGAAATGTTACATGTAATTATTGCTTCTAATTTGTCCGTAGAGCAAGAGGGAAAGTTAATAAAAGTTTTGAAAGAGCATAAAGAGGTTATATAATGGACCTTAGCCGACTTGAAAGGAATAAGTCCAACAAAATGTATGCATAGAATTCATCTCGAAGAAAGGGCTAAACCTTCTAGAGAACATCAAAAAAGACTCAATCCTCATATGGAGGAAGCAGTGAGAAAAGAAGTTCTTAAACTTCTTGATGTGGGTATTATTTACCCCATCTTAGCATTTAGTGGGTTATCTCGGGTAGTTAGCAAGTAAGAAAGTCCGGTTCTGGTTCCTAAGATTACAATTAGGTGGTAAAAATGATAAGGATGAGTTAGTAGTGCCAACTAGGACAATAACTGGATATAGGATGTGCATCGATTTGAGAAAGCTCAATGCTGCTACTAAGAAAGATCACTTCCTTTTACCATTTATTGAGCAAATTTTAGAAAGACTAGATGGTTAAAATTTTTATTGTTTCTTAGATGGATTTTCGGGGTATAACCAAATCCCTATAGCCCCAGAAAATCAAGAAAAGACAACCTTTACATGCCCCTTTGGTACATTTGTTTATAGAAGGATGCCTTTTGGTTTGTGTAATGCTCCAGCTACCTTTCAGCGATGCATGATCTCTATTTTTTTGGACCTAGTTGAAAGATGCGTCGAAGTTTTTATGGATGATTTTTTTGTATTTGGGGAATCGTCTGATAAATGCCTTGATAATTTGACCTTAGTGCTCAAGTAGTGTTGTAAAACAAATCTGACCCTTAGTTGGGAAAAATGTCATTTTTGGTGAATCAGGGAATTGTTTTAGGACACATAGTGTCTAAAAGAGGAATTGAAGTAGATCCGGCCAAGGTAGAAGTAATTTCTAAACTACCCCCTCTTGTTTCGGTGAAAGGTGTTCGAAGTTTTCTCGGTCATGCTGGTTTTTATAGGCGTTTTATTAAGGATTTTTCCAAAATTTGTAAGCCTTTATGTAACCTTCTTGCCAAGGACACCAAATTTATTTTCGACAAAGAATGTCTTGATTCTTTTGATCTTTTAAAGGAAAAATTGACAGTTGCTCCTATTCTTTCTAGTCCCAATTGGTCCTTACCTTTTGAAATTATGTGTGATGCATCAGACTTTGCTATAGGAGCTGTCCTCGGTCAAAGAATTGACAAGTCGCCGCATGTGATTCACTATGCTAGTCGGACACTTAATGATGCACATTTGAATTACACAATAGCTTAAAAGGAATTTTTGTCTGTGATTTTTGCACTTGAGAAATTTAGATCTTACCTGTTAGGATCTAAGGTGATTATTTATTCTGATCATGCTACTCTGAAATATTTGTTAACCAAAAAAGATGCTAAACCTAGATTAATTAGGTGGATGCTTTTGTTGCAAGAATTTGATATAACTATAAAAGATAAGAAAGGTTCAGAAAATGTGATAGTTGATCATTTATCTAGGTTAGAATTATGGCCTTTATTTGAAAAATTGTTGTTTGAAAATAACATTCCTCTAAATGAAGATTTTCCTAATGAGCAATCGCTTGTTGTTCAAACTAATGAGCCATGGTATGTGATCGATGTTTTATTTAATCTTTTTCCTTGCAAGTGGACAAGACTATTATAGAATAGTTTTGGGAAGCAAGGGTCGAACCACAAAGATTTGGATTTGATTATAGTAAATTTAACTAATCTATTAAAATAAAGCAATTAATAACTAATGAGGCTTTTGGTTTTTATAAATTAAATTAACTAGAAAGCAATAAAATAATTTAACTAACAAAACATATAAATATGAGATAAATCAAAGATTTGTAAATTGACTAGGAATTAGGATTCACTTGTATCTAATCTATTGTTTATTTAAATAAAGTATCATTCAATACCTTGGGTTCGTTCACAAAAGATAGATATAGACTGTTGAACAATTGGTTCAGCCTCCATCCCCGCAAAATTCATCCATTCTATATCCTAAGCACAGGAACATGTAATCTAGCTGTCACCTAGATTATGATCTATCTGTCACCTAGATCATGTATGAACCTGGTCCTAACTTATCACTCTCGTGCATCGATAGATCCAATTTATTGTGATGGTGAGCCTGTGTACGACATATGCATATTGGTCATGCAGTTATCCGCACCTCTAGGCCTTTATTATTTGCGATTACATTCATTTGTTCAAAGCGAAATAATATAGGGATTGATAAACACCACAATCAACAAGAATTAAATGAATAAGAATTAATATAAAACAATAGATTCGATACTAGTTACCTCCAATTCCTAGATTATGAAGTTAGCTCTTCATAATTGAAAATACAAAACCTTGAACCATTCTTGGAGAATCTTTCTTCATAGACAAAGAAAAATAATACAGAACTTCTCCCCCTTTTTTCCTAACTAAAGGGATCTATTTATACCTAATTAATCCTACAACAAGGAGAAAAAGGAGATACATTATAATTAAAACACTAAAAAGAATTAAAATATGATTTCATAATTCCCAAGACAATTGGAACACAATAAGTGGCGGCTGATTTTTGTGGAAAAAAATCTGATTTTCAGCTTTTTTGGACTTCAAGTTTTCAGCTTTTACAGTTTGGTCCCTGAAGTTCTTCAATTCCGCAAAAAGTGCCTATATTTTGCACAATTATTCCAAAAGTCTCTGAAACTATAAAACAACACTAAAACACATATTAGACAACAAAAACCTCAAGAAATAGCATAATTTAAGCCGGAATAATCCCCAATAACTGCGTATAAAATACAGTCATTAGTATGCTGACTATGTGAATTTTATAGTAGCTAATATCATAAATCCCGATTTTGGATATCATGAGAGAAAGAAATTTCTTTCTAAAGTAAAACATTACTTTTGGGATGAACCCTACATGTTTAAGTGTGGCCCAGATTTAATAATAAGGAGATGTATCCCTGAAGAGGAGCACCAGAGTGTGTTATCATTTTGTCATGGTTTTGCCTGTGGAGGCCATTTCAGTGGCGAGAAGACTGCAAGAAAGATTTTGCAATTGGGTCTTTATTGGCCCACGTTATTTAAAGATGCACACTTGTTTGCTAAGAGTTGTGAAAAATGATAAAGGTCAGGTGGTATCAGTAAGAGGAATAGGATGCCCCAAGTAAACAATTTAGTTGTTGAAGTTTTGATGTTTGGGGAATAGATTTCATGGGACCCTTTCCAATTTCCCATGGTTTTGAATATATACTGGTAGCTGTTGATTATGTTTCAAAGTGGATAGAAGCAATTTCTACTAGGAATAATGATGCCAAGACTGTGGTTAAATTCCTATGTGACAATATTTTTAGTAGATATGGGATGCCAATGGCAATTATAAGTGATCAAGGAACTCACTTGACCAACCATTTGGTGAACACTTATTTGAAGAAATATAGGGTTGTTCACAAGTTATCCACTCCTTACCATCCACAGACATCTGGTCAAGTAGAGGTAAGTAATAGACAAATCAAAGGAGTTTTAGAAAAGACCGTGCAACCCAATAGAAAAGATTGGGCGTTAAAGCTGAATGATGCTTTATGGGTATATAGGACAGCCTATAAGACCCCAATTGGTATGAGCCCTTACAAGATTCTTGTTAGAAAAGCTTGTCATCTTCCGGTTCAGTTAGAACATAGTGCTTTTTGGGCGATTGAGGCTCTCAACATGGATATGAAATTGGCAGGTGAAAAAAGAATGCTTCACCTAAACGAGCTGGAAGAGCATAGATTGGAATCATATGAAAGTTCTAAAACTTACAAAGAAAAGACTAAAAGATTCCACGATAAGAAAATAATTCCCAAAGACCTGTACCCTGGTATGAAAGTTCTATTGTTTAATTCTTGGTTAAAACTTTTTCCTGGAAAATTGAAATCCAAATGGTCAGGCCCTTTTGAGATAGCTAATGTTTTTGCTCATGGTACGGTTGAATTATTAGATGATAAATATAATGAGAAAATTTAGGTAAATGGGCACCGAGTTAAACCCTATCATGAAGGTCTATAACTTGTGAAAAGTATTGAGTTGATGGATGTTTTTTATTTAGAATAAATGGGTGATTAACGTCGAGCAAACGACGTTAAACAAAAGCGCTGAGTGGGAGGTAACCCACTTATTTTTAGTCAATGTGTTATGTTGTATAATAATTATATTGGGAACCCTTCCTTAACTTTTGAGATTATTATGCGTTGAAAACTTTTGCATAATTTAAGTTTGAGGGAAAAATATTTACTAGTGTTGTATTTATATGTTATGTTTTTATAAAATAAAATAAAATAAAATAAAATAGTTTATTTTAAGTGTGTTTTTGTAAGTAGTTTTCAGGTGTAAGAAAAGAGATAACAAACAGCGAGGATGACGATTTTGGACCATCAGGAAAAATAAATAAAAATTTTGAAGGTTGAGCTAAAGCGTAACAAGGCACTCGCCTAATCTTAGTGACTAGGCTACCGTCTAGTTTCTAGTAGGTGCAAGTTTGTGCAAAGTTGTTGGCCACTCACCTAGTCTATGTGACTGGGCGACCGCTTTAATTCCAGTAGGTTAGTCAGTCTGAGGTTTGATTAGGCACTCGCCTAAACTACGTGACTAGGTTCCCGCCTAGTTTCCAAAAGGTGAGGAAATTTTTGAAACAGTTAAGTGATTGCCTAGCGTAAGGGGTTAAACGACCGCTTAACCCCGTTTATTTAAAAGTCTTTGGTTGTTTTAAGACACAAACCCTAACTTACTATTTCTACTCTCTCTCTCTCTAAAAGCGGCTCTCTCCTCATTCTCTCTACATTTTCGGCCAAATCTCTTACACCATTTCCTTCAAACTCCTTACTCCATCATATTTCAACCCTCATTCATTATTACTACCATCTTCCTCAAGAAATTTTGGCGATTTCGAAGTTCTAGATCCGGCGAACTCCATTGATTTCGACAAAACACTCCGACCTCAAAGCTTTAAAAGTATTCCCTTCAACAAGTACTCTCTACCCTCTAGTATTTTCATGCATTTTAATTGTTACATTTAGTTGATCGTTCAATTTTTAGGGTACTTTTTATTTGTTGATTGTTTTACTGCTTTGTTGGGTTTTCTAGTTTTTTGAGAGGAGTGTTTGAGTGTTTTTGAGAGACCACTTCGAAAATGGCACCAAAGAAGCGAACTAAAATTCACGCCGGTGAGGCTTCTTCATCCTTTGCCCCAGCCCCCATTTTCAACGCAAACCATTTTCAGTTTGCTGAACATTTTCAAATCTATTCTGAGAGCTTTAACTCTAAAGCCATTTTTGCAAAAAGGGGCTTTGATTTTTTGAGTTATGGCCTGGGTCCCCATTTTAGATTGAATGGGTGGGCAAAGTTGTGTCAGCCTCTGGGTGAGGCTGTGATGCCAATTGTCTGTGAGTTTTTTGCTCACAATGGACGAGTCATGGGAGAGGACCCTAACAGATCATGGGTTAGGGGTGTTATTGTGAAATTTACTAAAGGGGAAATTCGTAGATTTTATGATTTACCCACTATTCAGACCAATGACTACCAATCTTACCTTCCCTACAACCTCACCCTACCCACCGTTAGTGATAGGATTGCCATGCCTGGTTCTGAATGGACCTTTAGATGTGAGGAGACAGCTGGTCGTTCTTGATCTATTAAGGAATCTTGTTTGACTCCCCAGGCTAGAGGAATTTATAAATTTATTTGTACCAGGGTGATTCCCAGGACACATCAATCTGATGTGACGTGGAAAAGGGTGATGTTCATATACACCATTTTGACCCGGGGATCTATCGATATCCCTGATCTGATTAACCGTCAACTCAGAGGCATGGTTGATAACACTTCGAATACTGGGTATTTCTTTCCCAGTCTTATTACCGTCCTTTGTGCGAGCACAAGCATCCAATGGACTGTCGATGAAGAAATAATTAGGCAGATGCCTAATGTTGCTCGAATATGTGTGCAGAATAGGACACGCTCGCCCTATGCCCGTCACCCTGAGATTCTAGGCGATAACGTTGAGAAGGGTCCTGAATTGGATCCTTCGGAGGAGATTTCCACCCAATTAGTAGAGGTGCAGCTGGGTCTAGAAACTCTCCAACGGTGCGTAGACTAAGGGCTAGAAGCACTCTAGTAGCGCGTAGAGAAGAGTCAGGTCGATCAGAACTACTTCTTTGGGTGGGCTGATCAATTTTTGCCATAAAGTAGCCTCCAACCTCAACATGCCACCTGAAACCGTCCCTGAATGGCGTCCTCCTTCTTTACGTGGTCCCTCTTATTTGTCGGTCCAACATTTTGAGTACAAAATGAAATTCAAGTTTGGGTGGGAATTATAGGTCCAGGGTCCTTTCAGACCCTAGCCTAATGAGAATTGAGAACTTGTTGCGTAGATCCTGCTATGTACATGAGACAATTAGTGTCCCTTATATCTCTTCTCCTACCTATTTTCTTGCTTTTGCTTATTTTTATTTTAGGAGTTGATGCTGGCAAATATAGAAACAAAGGGAGAGACCATTTTAATTTCTTCCAAACAAATGAGTAGATGGGTGCCTTTGTACACAGTTGTCTGCTTATCCAGCCTTATTCCAATTAGCATCAACCTCCAATTTTTTAATAAAAATTAAAAAATTTATTCTCGAGTTTATGTGCGAAAATTCACGTCGATGATGATATAATGCTATAACCCACATGACTCCTTCCTAAATCCTTCTAGAATTTACTCTGTTGTGTAAATTTCATATGATTATTGATCGATGTTTTAATTAATCTTTTTCCTTGCAAGTGGACAAGACTATTATAGAATAGTATTGGAAGCAAGGGTCGAACCCACAGAGACAAGTGATCACGAACAGTGCAATTTATTGATAGCAAATTATTAATCTAAAGGGGGTTTTTATATTTAATTCTACTCTAAACTACTATTTATATTTAGATGTTTAACTAATTAGCAGTAATTACAGATATGAAGATCTTATGGTGGGTGGCAATCTAGGATTCTGGGTTTCACTTGTATCTCCTTTATGTTCAATTCATAATAATTTCATTCAATGTCTTGGGTTCGTTCACTAAAGATAGATATAGTCTGTTGAACAATTGGTTCAGCCTCCATCCCCGCAAAATTAATCCATTCTATATCCTAAGCACAGGAATTGTCAATCTAGCTGTCACCTAGATTTATGATCTATCTGTCACCTAGATCATGTATGAACCTGGTCCTAACTTATCACTCTCGTGCATCGATAGGTCCAATTTATTGTGTTGGTGAGCCAGTGTACGACATATGCACATTGGTCATGCAGTTATCCGCACCTCTAGGCCTTTATTATTTGCGATTACATTCATTTGTTCAAAGCAAAATAATAGAGGGATTGATAAACAACACAATCAACAAGCATTGAATGAACATATATATAAATCAAAGCATAAGTTTGATACAAGTTACCTCCCACCTCCTAGATTATGGATGATTTAGTTCATCATAGACAATGAACAGCACATGGAGATGATCGGATACATGATTTGATCTTCAATACTTGAAATTACAAAATCTAACTATGTTATACAATCTAAAAACTACCTACAATCTACTGAAGAGAGCTTCCAGCCGACTCCTCCCTGCTTTGGCTCGACATCTGACTTCTATATATACTCGGGAGTTGTAATCCAATCGAACCAACGTGTGAAAATCCGAAAATCAAGCATTCTGACTACCTTGCGGTCGCAAGGTGTTGGGTACCTTGCGTCCGCAAGGTCTCCAGTGTGTCGGCCTTTGGAATTCTTGATTTTGCCTTGTGACCGACGCCTACCTTGCGGTCGCAAGGTCTGAGGCACCTTGCGTCCGCAAGGTGTCCAGTGTTGACAGCTTCCGTTTTTCTTCTTTTGGCTCTTCTTGAAATTTGCACTTAAAACCCTGGAGTTTCGCATATTTTCACTAATAACCCTGAAACTTACAAAACTCACCGAAAACATATATTAGTAGCCAAAAGCCTCGTGAAATAGCATAATTTAAGTCATAGAAGCATATAAAATCGACGTATAAAATACATCGATCAAATACCCCCAAACTTAAACTTTGCTCGTCCACGAGTAAACAATAAACTTATAAATACAAAAGCATATAAATAACAAAAATTAAAATCTTTTTGGAGGGTGACACTATTTACACTCCTCTATAAACCCACAAACTCAAGGAGACTCTTTCAAGTGACTCGACTATGTGATAAATACAAAACAGATAAATACAAAAGCAGTAAAAATTAAACTACAAATAAACATAAAATCTTTTTGCTTTCATCTCAAGTTATAAGTGTATGGTATGCAAGTAATCTCAGTTCGATGCTCACCACATATATAAGCTTAGTCACATAAAACCAACTGATCTTTTCTTAAAACTGCTACTACTTTTAATTTCTCCGTGTGTGTGTGATCACCAGTCTTAAAGAATATCTTAACTAAAACAGTTTTATTAAGCTAAACACCACATTCATATGAAAATCAAGGTTTAATAGAAAATCATGCATTAAGAATTATGAGATCTACCATCCAAACCCGGTCGATTCTGCATTTAAAGGTCCCAAGGATTTAAAAGACTTATGCATCCATCTCATGCACTTCTATGTATGGCATACAATGCTCTCTTATCCCAATGACTTGTAATAGCTAAGATTATACTAACACAGTGAGCTTTAGGGTGAATAATAATGAACATGAAATGTGTGATCAATTTCATATTACTCACTTGACAGTTAAAACAACATAAGCATTGGCAAGAAGATCATTAGGTTTTTATTAGCTTGTAATGTAAGGCCAAGGTGTTGGGGGATTTGATGGAAAGGGATTGGAATTCAAAGTGAGAGAGTAAGACTACCCTTTATCCCTCATACTTCCAAGCAAAAGGAAGTTTTCCCTATTTAGGCTAGGACCTGCAAAGACTACAAGTGGAGGGGTGCTTTTTCGTTACTTTTCACTTTTCTTCTTTCTCCCCCCCCCCAAACTTGTTTTGGGCAATATATGCTTCTAAAAATATCACATCATTCTAATCAGCAGAATTTTTCTAACATATTTTCTCTTGAAAGCTATGCTTCCATTTGAATCTTTGTTTACACTCTTCTTTTTCCGTTTCATTTTTCGTCGAAACATTATTTTATTTTATTTCGACGACGGAAGGAAGAAGTCTTCCGAAAAATAGCCTAACTGAAAAGAATTGGTCCTCCCAAAATTCAATTTCCCCACCCACATCCTACTCTCTCAAAGGGTAGGCTAAAAGTGTATAGGCTTTTAGGGTTAAGTTAATGTGGGTAATAGAAACGATGGCGAATGGGGGTTTAAATAGTGTGCTTAGCACACTCCATTCTTTTTCATTAGGCTCAACGGGGACACTAGGGATATTTTTAGTATAGGTCAGGGAATATTTAGGCTCTAACGATCCAAAGATGGCCTAAGTCATTTCTTAATGCCAAATGCTCATATAGTATTTAAAGCAAGTAAGACAACACAAAATATCATATCAACTATGGGAATTGGGGGTTGAATGTTTAGCATCACTGGATTTCACATAAGCATTCGCTAAGACACATGGTAGGGACAATTGAGACTAACATGCAGACACGGTTCGAAAGTGTGCTTGAGATATATAAATGAGAAAAATCCAAGGGATCTAACTATCATGCAATTGACCCTAAGTCACAATTTAATCCAACAATTATGTTTGAGTGGCTATGCATCATATTCTTGTGCATATCTTGTTGTAATGAAGTAGGTGTTATAAACTTTAACTATTCTAATCAATCCATAGTTATGACTGGTGTGGGTGCATGAAGAATTTGGAGAAAAGTAAAAGTTTCGCAAAATTAAGTAAATTCCAGAGGGATCTACGGACTAACTATGCGGTTCATTGCATTAACTCCTCATTGATTACGACTAGAATTACCACACCTAAACTTGAGGATGAAAATTTTGAAATTTTGAAATTTTTTAAAAAAAAAAAATATATTTTTTTAAGAAATTTGGAGATGATGACGATGACACAATTGATGATGGGTCCCCACAAGAAGAACACACGAGCATCCAATGTGAGTGTATTCTGGTCAAGGCAACACCTCCGAAAATGAAAAAAAATTAAAAACAAGAAAATAGGGTGAAGATTTAGATGGTCATCGTATAAAAAAAATTTTCTTCACCCTAAAAACATAGCCCAACTCCATTCCTCATTAGGCTAGGACCTGCTAAGACTTAAAGTTTAAAATCCCCCCCCCCCAAACTTAATTTCTATTTTGTCCTCAAAATAGAAGAACATATGAGTGGATTGATGGGGTAGGACAAATATCAAAAGGAGATAGCAGGTCCACCTAACGAAAGAGGATGGAACTTGGGCCTCGACTCAAGGTGAGTCGGGCGGAAATAACGAATGAGGATGCAACTCGGGGATCGTGCCAGGAGGCAGCCCATAATCATTTGTGACATTTTGTCCCACAATGTTAAACCAACCAAATAGCCTCTCTTGGTCGGCACGAATTTGTGCCAACTGTTGATTAGCCATTTGGTTTTCTAGGGCGACCTCTTCCAGCCTATTGGCGATCCCAACGAACGGGTCCTCCTCTTCCTCTTTGGGTTCCTCCTCTTGAGGAACCCTCACTCTCGGCATCTGGTGATGTTCAAACAAAATGGCCCTCGTAATGGTCGGACCAGCCTTCAGCCTCTCCGCGTGTTTGGGCATTCTCACGCCTGCCCCCCTACACAACTCGGTAATCAAATGCGGTAACGCGAATCCCGCATTCGTCCTACCTCTAATAAGGGTCTTGATTTAGCTGTTAATCAAACGGTGAACATCAACAGACCCACCGGTCATAATGGTGTAGGTCAAGACAGCCCTCTCCCAAGTCACCGTGTGTTGGTGACTGGAGGGCATGAGACGCTCGCAAACAAATTTGAACACGGGCTTGGTCGTGTTCTGGAGGAAGGACTCCCCCATGGTGCGTGGTCCAAAAGGTGGATTACAGTTATAGGACCAAACCACACCAGGGAGGGCGATGGTCGCATTGACCACCTCAACATGGATAATGGGGGGTTGGAGGTGTGTGCTAAAATCATCGGCACCAACCGCGAAGTTGGAGGTGCCGAAGTAGGTGTTAATGCTTTGGGATGAAATGTATACAACCACATCCCTAACATTAACGGTGTCTAGCACACCCCCATCTATGCCAACGTAGCCATTGGCATAGAATTCTCGGACAATGGGCACTACGGCTGCCCTTGGCGGAGAATCTATCAAACGCCCCCACCTACGAGCTATCAGATTGGGACGGAGGCCAAATTCTTCAACCTTGAATCCCCTTTCGGGCACCAAGGACTTGGAGAGTTTGGCCGTATATCTTTCTGATGCCTCGTAGGACTGAATCGGTGATGTCAAAATTTTGTTCTTCCTCCCGGCGGAGGGAAGCTAAGTATTTCTACGCTTACGGAACATTTTGTTTGATTAAAAAATTTAAAACTAAAGTTTTAACAATTAAAATAAGTTTTTTTTTAATTTTTTAAAATTAGAAATTAATTCTAAGCATGCAAAATTTTTATCTATGTTAAAATTATCTAGCACCCTAGCATGAAAATATTTTACGTAAGGGATTAAAGAGGGTAATAGTGTTACTTGTTTGCAGCCTAGATGGAGAGTGTGCAGCCTGAGTGTGAGCTTGATCGGAGTCGGCAACGAAAAGTCTTCTTCTTCTTCTTCAAAATCTTCAACCTTGATGGGGTGCAATGGTGGATGGATGGAGGTAAGGGATGAAGAGTGATGAAGGAGGAGAGAGTATCTTGGAGTATGTGCCGGAATTTTGACCGATCTACAAGAGTTTGCCGGAATTTTTGAGGAACTCCAGGCCGCCGGCTGCTTTTGCTTGAGAGGGAGACAGTTCAGGTGAATTCCAATTGAAAACCCAGGCAACCTTTATATAAGGACCTTTGCGGTCGCAAGGTCGCCACACCTGCGCCCCGCAAGGTGGGCGATCAAAACGAAGTTGGTCTTTATGCGATTCCCATCGTCCGGGTACACGCAATCGCACTAAAATCGTGATTTGGGGGCCTTGCGTCGCAATCTTCACACCTTGCGTCCGCAAGGTGTCCAGAATTTCTCAGCCTTTCAACAGCTTTGCAATTTAGCCCTTTCGTTAACTTCCGTTATGTTTTGTATCTTTCCTGTATGTAAAAACTAAACAAAACTCTAACTAAAAATTATTAGTAACATATAAATACAACACTAAGATGTTTTTCTCCCCAAACTTGATTTTGGCATATTTAATTAAAAATTAAATGTCCAAAAATTAAATTTAATCTGAGAAAAACATATTTAAACTAACTATAAAAGCAAATAACATTCAAAATAGTGGGTTGCCTCCCACTTAGCGCCTTTGTTTAACGCCTTTGGCTCGACCAAACTACAAGCCTAATCTCGGGGTGGTTCATTGTCACCAAACGAATTAACTCAATTGTTCGCTCAACCGACATCGCCTCTAAAATGGCTTGAGTCGGTGTCCATTAACTTTGAAAACTTCATTATTTTTAGGGTTTTGAATATCAACAGCTCCATGAGGATAAATTCGTACGATTATAAAGGGACGGACCATTTAGATTTTAATTTTGGAGAATAACCTTAATCTAGAATTAAAAGTAACACTTTCATACTGGATGAAACATTTTGTTGGCTAACCCCATGTCATGATATTTCTTGGTCTTTTCTTTATATGTCTTAGCATTCTCATACAATTCAACCTATGTTCTTCTAACTCATTTCTTGAAACAATCTTTCTTCTCACCAATGTTAAATCTAAATTTAACTTACCCAATAGGCTTTATGCTCAATTTCAAGCGGTAAATGGCAAGCTTTGCCATATACCATTCTATATGGACTCATTCCTATGAGGGTTTTAAAAGTAATTCGGTATGCCCATAAAGCATCCTTAACTTTAGATTCCCAATCTTTGCTTTTATTTGTCTATTGCTAACTTCTACTTGGCCGGATGTTTGAGGATGATAAGGTGTAGCTAACTTGTGAGTTACACCATGCTTTCTAAGAACATTATTCAACAACTTATTGGTAAAATGAGTTCCTTGGTCACTTATTATGGCCTTAGGTACTCCATATCTAGCAAACAAATCTTCTACAAATTTAACCACTGTTTTTCCATCATTAGTCTTGGTTGCTCTTGCTTCAATCCATTTAGATACGTAATCAAGCGCTACTAGAATATACTCACAATTATTTGACACGGAAAAGGACCCATGAAATCAATACCCCAAACATCAAAGATTTCAACAACCAAATTAATATGCAAGGGCATTTCATTTCTCTTTCCTATTCCACCTGTTCTTTGACACTTATCACATGTTCTATAAAACAATTCACAATCTCTAAAAACAGTAGGCCAATATAAACCTGATTGCAAAATTTTTCTAGCAGTTTGTTTCCACTAAAATGACCTCCACAAGAATATCCATGGCAAAATTCCATAATACCTTGTTGGTCTTTTTCTGGAATACATCTTCTTATTAAAGAATATGAACAAATTTTGTATAAATGAGGTGCTTCCCAAAAATAATTTTTAGTTTCATAAAAATTTCTTCTTTTCATAATGATCAAAATCGGATTAATGATATCGGACACATAGTAGTTGACAAAATCGGCATACCAAGGGTCGAGATCTTTAATGGCTAAAAGTTGTTCATCAGAAAATTATCATTTATGGGGGCAGGATCATCAAAAAATTGGCGTTCAAGCAAGGGTGAAAATTCAATCTAGACAAATGGTCATACGACATTCTCGGTTCCCTTTTTATCTTTGATAGTAATGTCAAATTCTTGTAACAATAACATCCATCTAATTAATCTTGGTTTAGCATCTTTCTTACTTAACAGATATTTCAATGCAGAATGATCAGAAAAAATTATCACCTTTGATCCTAGCGGATATGATCTAAATTTTTTCTAAA
>JABEVN020003273.1:0-18800 GCA_013146195.2 Codonopsis lanceolata | reverse complement strand
GAGCCCGACCAGAAGGCGAGGCTGCTCTAGACTTAGGGCGGATCTTTGGCCGATGATTAGGATCTCCCTGACTAAGACACGTGCCAAGTGCAGTGGGCACTTCGCTAGAGTGCCCAATCTTATTACAATAAGAACAAACCAATGGTCCTCATACAATGCTTTGAGGGGTAGGAGCACTACTACTTGACTCGGGCAGGCGCCTATCCGACCACAGGCGATGCCTATTCGACCACCTGCTGACGGTTGCCACAGTAGCGAGCCAGATTTCGAGCCCGACCTCTGGAGTCGCTGCGGCTAGCTGGCGAGAAGGCGCACGGGATGATGTACACTTTGTGCTCCTCAATGTCTCGTTCGATCTACATGCCACGATCTACCGCACTCGTTGTCGCTAGCTGTAGGGATAACAAGCATTTCTGTATTCGGTCTTCAACCCTTCCACGACTACGGGTCTGTGTCTCTCATCTTGCACGGATGTATTGATAATGCGAGGACAACTCGGTGAATTTAGAAGAATCTTGAGCTATAGACATGGAACCACTGCTCGATTCACGGAATTCTTTCTCCGCCCATTTGTCTAATCACTTGTAGGCACATAAGTAGCCTAAACTCTTGCCTCAAATGTAGGCCACACTGCGCCACGCCCGTTCAACTCCCAACTAGCAAGTAGAACTTCCCACGATGATTGGCGGCTCCTGGCTTATAGCGGCTAAGATCACTTTCTCCTCATCGTGCAATCCGTTGTTGCAAAAATTTTCTTCACGTCCTCAAGCCATAGCTCGGCCATACTAGCATCCGCCTCTCCCTCAAAGATGGAGGCTTCATTTTCAAGAATCTCTCTAACACGGCATTATTAGGTGCCACAGCACCCGGTGGTATAAGCTGCAGCGGTGGCGACACTCTCGCCTCACGTTGCAGGGGTGGTGGTGGAGGAGGTGATGACCACGGCCAAGGTGGGCCATCTCGGTCATAATCTCGTAAATGCGGTACAAATCATCAGCCATCGCATTCATGACCACTGGATTCGGTGGTGGAGGTGGTAACTCCACTTCAGGTTCCTCGGGGAACTCTCACGGGTCGGCTCTACCTCGGCCTACACGGTGCGCTCTGGGGTTCACCATCAAGCACCTATAAGAATTCACTCGGCGTTAGAACATCACACCAAGAAACAACCCACCTAGGCCATGGAACCTATCTGGCCGATAGCTAACCTAAAACAAGCTCGATATTACCAATGGCGACCGCCCTGCAGATGGGGACCAGGGTCAGGACGCCCAAATAAGGAGGAAACAAGTAGGCAATTAAACATGCAAGGACTTAATTTATAAAAACGACGTGGACATTAGAGCCGTAGCACGCCTCACGGCACCAAAGGCCGGTATTTTTTAAAATCTTTTCAACGATAAACAAGCGTTAAACAAGCCATAACCAAGTCTTCGGCGACACTACAACCTTGGGGAACCCAAACTAACGAGTTTATGGACAAGGATTAAATAAGAGCTAAAAGCATGCTCGGCGGAAGACTAATACGTAGAGGAATAATAACAAGTTAACCAAAGCTCGAAACACTAACACAATGCGGCACAAAAGTTACAAGTACTACAAGTATTAAACTACTAGTAGCTAACAAGAGTTACAATCAAGTTCTACACAAATACCCAAGCATAGTCTAGTTGACTTGCTTAACCCGTCGTCCTTACAAAATATAAACAAGAGTAAGAGGCCATCAAAACCACCTCTTCAAGAATCAACGGTCACAAAAGGGCACAAGGCACGAACACGGCTAGTCTCAGCGAGCGGGACTGTCTTGCTAGGATCTAAAAGCGGGGGAAAGGGTAAGTCATAAAGACTTGTAAGCTATTAATCATGCATGTCATGGCAAGATGCAACATACAAGGCAAGATATCGTCGCCACATAAGCATAGAGTCATATATCCGGGATGCACATTGTTTCACATAAGTGCACATAAATAAATCACATAGGATAAGGATATATGGAGGCGGGGCGCTACGTAGTTCCGCATACAAGCGTTATACGGAATGTGCGGGTATCGAATGTGTGTAAGTACATCGATCTTCAGAGGAGATGCAGGGATAGTCACGGTGATGCTCTTAAATGATTACGGCATGGGAGCTACTTCCACCTTGTGGCCACGGTGGAGCGTGTGTGAACAAAGGCGGGATGCCAATTGGACTCATGCATATGCCAAGTAATGTATACTTAACAAAATTCTCAAGTAGAGAGCGACGAGGTCGACAAGAGCGATCTCGTTCAAGACAAAAAAATTATTCTCATCAATAACCAAGTAGGATTGAGTTCGACAAGAGCGAACTCACATGTCAATTAGTCATTCTATAATATGACATTCAAGATCAAGCAAGGTAATCAATTCAAGTTCAAAGTCTAGAATTATTAATCTTAGGAAGCAGCGTTTAGAGCGTCGTAGGGATTGATCGGTGGCCGGTATTGTTCAATAGCTCGCTAAACTTGACTCCGTTGAGTCGTCTCTAACAATTCATCCAATAGAGTTAAGACACTAAATGTATCATAAACCCTTTTCTAAGTTCTCGTATATGATCGGTTAGGTCATTAATCCATTTAATAACCATAGTCACGGTTTAGCATTGGTTCGAATTCAAAGGGACCTTAGAATCATTATTTCAAAGGCTATTAAAATGCAATGGTCCAAGAACATTATTTATTCGTCAGAGGAAACATAGAACACGATTAATTCTAAGCCTAGGACCCAATTCAATAGGATGATCAATACAAGGCATAGGAAACCCTAGAAATCAAAATCCCCAAGAGTTATCAAAATCTATTAATCCAAGAACATTAGTTGTTCCTAAGGAAGCATAGAGCATAATTAATTCTAGGCATAGGTCTAAATCAACAAGATGGGCATATTATTCAAAATCCCAAAAGATCAAAACATCCACAATCATGGCTTGGACATGGTAGAAGCATGGAAATCAAAAGAAAAGGGGGAACATGGCAAGTCTAACATACAACCTAAGGGGGAATCAATAGCTTACATTCACCAAGGAAAAGGATGGTTTGAGCATAAACTATCCGGATGGAAACGTGCTCCTCGTCGGTAGCTTCACTCCGGTGGTCTCGGTTTGGCAAACGGAGGTCGGGAGCTCAATCTAGGGAAGAGACACACACTAATCTCACCTTATCTCTACACACACTAAGCTTGGTAGAGAGAGGAGAGAAAATCTGAGAATGGCTTAATGCTAAGTCAACAAGAGGGAGCCTTTTATATGTTGCATGATTTTGGTGGAAATCCACATGTCAAGAGGAGAGGGCTCCAAATTCCACTTGTCAAGTGGAGGTTGCTTGAGATTAGGACTAATCTAATTTGATTAGGGTTTAATAGGTAGGATTAGGGCTAATTAGGAAGGAGGCTTAAGTGGCTAATTGGGTCACAAAAGCTTGAAGGAGAAAAATCCCGTAGGGTTGATCAGCAAGTGAGGCGGGCGCCTCACCCTAGGCCATGCGGCCGCCTCAACTACTGGGGCTTTGGTTCCATTCTTCAATTGCTCTCAGTACTTGGGGCGGGCGCCTCACTCGAGCCATGCGGCCGCCTGAACTTATGGAGCACCAAAACTTGACCTAAACAAGTTCTAAATGGTCCCAAGCTTATGGGCAACCATTCTAGGGTCTAACATAACTCAAATCAAGTCCGAAACACACCCGAACAACACCCGGAACAAGGTAGGACAAGGCTCGAATCATGCGACGATTGGTTGCCGAATCATACCGAATCAACGTCAATAAAACTAGGTAACTTGGGCATGGAAAAGGCTTGATTAAACATGGTTATGACTTGAATACAAGTCCGGAAATCAAGGAACATTCGCTGACGAAATACGAGCAATACGGGAGACGAGGGAAATCGCTAAGGCCAAAACAAAGCAAGAAGGTTTCTAAACTTCCAATCAAGCTTACAATGATCAAGGTGAATGTTCTAAGTCATCTATGGAAGACAATAGAACCCCAACAAGTCTTGGTTGAGTGCAAATCAAGCTAAGGCAACACTCAAGGTATAACGATAAGGTATGCTAAGCATAGAAGGTATTCAAGCGACAAGGAACGTAATATTTATAATACGAGCCAGACATGGACAAATAGAAGTATCTAATCATGTTAAGGCATAATACAAACATGTTATTAAGGTATAAAACAAGTAATGCAAGTAATGGGTTTGGGTTTTCACAGATAATTGTTGTTATTAAGCATATTTTGTAAGTCAGAAGTTGAGTCTTAAGAAGCAGGAAATACAAGTTAGCAGCAGTTCAGAAGAAAAAAAAAGATATAGAAAAAAAAAGAGAAAAAAAAATTAATATTGGTTTCAGTAAGCTGCTATTTTTCTAGAAAGGGTAACAGTACTTTCCAAGGCAGATGAGCATGAATTATCAGGTATACTCAGTTTGTCAGATCCGTTATAGTTGAACACTAGTTGCTTGAAGTCGGTGCTTAATGTCGCTGAAGAATTGGTAATGATGTGTAGTTTTTGTGCATATTCTTGACATTTTAACCCTCTTTATTCCCTTTATCATACCTTTCCACCCTTAGCCCCGTTACAACCCTTTAAAAGTCCTTTTGATTGGTGCATATGAACTCAATTTTAGTGATGGAGATTTGATCAAGTTGCAAGCTTATGATAATGTCACTCTGTTGTGTGAGTTGAGTGTTTCATGATACACAGCCCTTGTTCAAACAATTGTGTGCTTTGAGCGATATCCATGAGAACAGCTGAGAGTTGCATAATTAGAAGTTGTGAAAAAGCTTGGGTGCATGCGAGTTATTTTAATTTGGAGAAATTATAGGATGCTAGTTACTTGGTTTGATTTTTGATCTTCAAAATGAGAATGCATATTAAATACCAAGTTTTGAAACAATGTGAATCAATTTTTTCTGGGTTGGTTGGTTGTTAAAAGCATGTTCAGGAAAGGTCTAAATGCTTGAGGACAAGCATGGTTCAAGTGTGGGGGAATTTTGATAGCTTTAAATAATGTATAACATTTTATGTGATTTTGCACTATGATTTTAAGGAAAATGTTGTACTTTCACGGGTATTCTGCATCATTGGTGTTCACAGGTCTTAAGGAAGATGGATGGAAGAAAAGATGGAGCAAAGGCAGATTTTGAGAAAGGTCAAGTACCAAATGGGCATTTTCTAACCCAGAAAACACTGTAGCAGAAACGAAAAAACAGAGTACGTCTTGTTACAAGACTGAAGGAATTAGTGGAGGGTATTTCAGACATTGATCATTTTTGGCAGTTCTGTAAATAAAAATAACTTTTTATTTATTAGTTTCTTTTCCCAAACACATTGTAAATATTGGGAAAAGACTTGGTCATCAACTGCTCTGTTTATGGATGAGGAACAAGGGATCGTGTCTTCTATTTTTTGGGGGAAATGGCTGGAGCAGTTAGGAGAGATAGCTATAAAGGAAGGGGGCGAGATCTCTCAAGGGGCACACAGATCCACACCACACGCACTCTCTCTCTCCCTCTCTCTCACTCTTTCACTCACTTACCCTCACTCACTGTAATACATCAGGCTTAGGTTACAGATCAATAGGACAGTTAATTTCTTCCGCTCATCACTTGTGAAGTTGTTTCTCTTTTCAATTTGTAAGTAAATTTTAGTCATGTTTTGTGGCTAAAACTTCTATTCCAGTTAATGAACCTGTAGTATTTCTCATAAATTGCTACTGTGAGATCCTTAGTGTACTGTATTGTTCAAAGTCTCAAATTGGGGCAAGTATTTAGTCATTCTCTATTTTTCTTGTTGCAAAGGAATTGTAACTTAGGATTAGTATGTTTAATTAATTTCTAGGGCCCAGATTTTGGTTAGGCATTTTAATCCATTGCTAGTTGAGAACCGTTGATCCGTAATTGTCTTCGGGTTCTAACGGAGTAGCAAGTGACACACCGTTTAGGCATCACAAGCATATTCGGTCCGTGTTGCGAGGATGATTAATCTAGGTTAAATGATATTACTTTAATATCGTTGTCTTGAACCGGGTTTCTCTTATCTTAAAGCTTTCAAAACATTAAATCTTTCGAGCGTTTTGAGGGTTGTCTTTTGATTAGAGTATAATTAGCGAGCTTCTCCTAATATTCGAATCCGTATGGAGAAATTGGGTGTTAGGCGTTTGTCAACAACTATAACTGGTTTATTTGCAGTCAATTGATCGAGTCGGGTTGGAATCGATGATCAGTAGCTAATTTTTGGAATTGGTTCAGTTCATTAACTGGACCTTTATCAGCATTGAATTTAGTTTAATTATTGTTTGCTTTCTTTAAGTTCGCAAAAATTCCTATTTTTCTTCATTCAAGTTTAGTTAGTTAGTTAAGCAAAAATCTCGGTTTTGGTTACTAAATAATATATTAAGGATATAAATACAACGTTCCCTGTGGAGACGAACCTTACTAACCTATCCTTGTATTAGGGAAAAAGGAAAATTATTTTTGACGGTTTGACACAAGCTAGTGACCTACCTTCTAGTAATAACTGCAAGTTATACTCCCACTACGCTGACCTTGTTGCCCCTGAGAAGAAGAAGTATTGTTGCCCTGCTTCCCAGACTGTGGCTTACCTTGGCCTCTACCTCTCCTATCACGGTTGCCTTGGTATCCTCTCCTGTTACCTGAATTATTCCCTTGATTAGTGTTCTGAGTAGTCTGTCGTGCATTACTCGAATTATTCTTGCTTCGGTGCTCCTCAATATCCTGCTCCACCTCATAAGCTCTATCAACTGCACTCCGATAATCAGTGAGCTTAAGTGCTAAAATCTGCTTCCTAAATTCAGTCCTCAACCCCTTTACAAACTTATGTGTCCTCCGTGCTTCAGTAGGAATCAAATACGTACAATAACGGCTCAACTTAGTGAACTTCGCGGAATACTCCGCTACAGTCATGTTACCCTGCTCAAGATCATAAAATTCTTTCTCCCTCTTGTTGCGAACCACATCCGGCACATACTCATTTTTAAACTCCCTTTGAAAATTAGCCCAAGTAATAGGAACTTGTTGCATTTCCCAGCTTTCCTTCAACACATTCCACCAATGCTCGTCAGCTCCCTTAAACTTGAATGTTGCCAACATAACTCTCTCTTCATCGGTACATCCCAACATAGATAGTAGCTTGATCATCTCCTCCATCCATAGCTCAGCCTCCCTAGGTTTCGACTCCCCAAGAAATGCACTAGGCTTCAACTTAAGGAATCTCTCTAGAAGAGTGGTGTCATTCCTCGGTCTCGGTGGTGGTACTAAATCTTCATGTCAAGGTGGTGGTGGTGGTGCTCCCTCAGCTTGACCTCCCTGGCCAGCCCCTGCCAGAAAAGCCATCAATCTACGGTGTAACTCTGCCATATCCGGACCCACCAGATTCTGCGGCGGTGGTACCTCAGCCTCAGGCTCGATCGGACATCTCCTGGGTCTACCTCTACCACGGCCATTGACATCCCTAGGATTCTCCATCAAACCCCTACAAGAATTCACTTGACGTTAGAATCAACACACAAATAACCAACCCACCTAGGCCATGGAACCTATCCTGGCCGACATCTTCTATAGCTCGATACCAACTGGCACCCGAGCCGGTTCAATCACGAAACCCCAAATCGGACCGCCCAAATATACAAGTAAGCATGCGCAAGTAGGATTATAAAATTCACGTGGCGCAACATCACATACAAATAACAACTTGGCTACACTTGGCCAGAAAATAACTTAAAATAAACAAGTCATCGGCGACGTTACAATCGGAACCCAATAACTACTCCTACAATTATAACACATGCATATAATAACCTCAACGGCCACAACATGCCGAAGACAACAACAACAATAATATCATAAAAGAGTGTTAAGCCGAAGAAACTGTAGTGAACCAATAATATATGAACAAGCTCAACACTAAAGTCGGGATACAAAAGATTATAAGTATCAAGTATTCAAGTTATACTACAATAGCAAAATCCCAAGACAAGTCTATTTGACTTGCTTCCCATCGTCCTTGCCAAAATAAAAGTCTAACTACAAAAGTCCCAAAAGAGAAACCTTAAGCTCACAAGCAACCAACCGCGGGTACGACGAATCTAGCGAGAACCGTCTCCTTGGCTCGGATCTAAGGAAAACAAAACAAACAAATAGGGTAAGTCATAAAGACTTAGTAAGTTACTAAAAATGCATGTTCATGTCATAGCATGACATTTATCACAATTATGGTACACGATCATCATATAGCCCTTAGCACATTATTCACGTAAGTGCAGAAAATAAATCATACAAGCAGGATATGATATAGGCATGGCCGCTACGTAGCTCCTGCAATAAATTTTGTTAACCCAATATCGTGACTACGATGCTCGTGACTTCGCATCGATATACCGAACTCCGTCGGCTAATAGCAACCTATGACGCACGTATTGATACGGCAAAGGGGCTACTTCCCCACTGCGGCCTACAGTGGAGGTGTGTGTGAGGTCCCAGGTACGGCGATCCATAGCGAGCACGAATCTCTCAATTCGTGAAGGCGATGCATCGTCCTACTCTGACATAAAAATCAAACCAAATAGTGCCAGCTGGACTTAATTCAATGCACAAGTAGATATTTACTCGTCAAGACCAAATAAGGATTGAATTCGACAAGAGCGAACTTGACCGACCAAGTAGGGTATTAATCTCTACCATAAATCATGTCAAGGCAATTAATTGCTCATACCCAAATAATCACAACGGGTTCAATTGCACATAATTAAACTCAACTTAGACTTGAGTAAACCCGAACAAACGGTGTCCAAACTTCGTAGGGATTGACATTAGTGTTCAACATGTTCAAATATTCCCTAGAGTCGACTCCGTTGAGTCTTTACTATAAATTCCAAATTTTGGGGTAATTGAAGCTATGTGCTTCATAACCCAACCTAGGCCATTACTAAGTTCAACTAGGTTATAATTTCACCAAGGCATTGTAATGTATTTCATATTCATCATATAGTCCAATTTTGAGGATAGAACACATAACAACCTACCAACATACCATGTAGGCTTTAATTAGGGCATTCTCATATAGCACCACTTCAAGCAACACATATAATAAATGTTTCTAGCATGTTCATAATCTTAAATAAACAATATGAAAGAGTATTACAATCTTTAATAGGCATAAAATCATCCCATACATGCTTCTAACAAGTTCATACATTCAAAACACAAGATGAAGGCATATGAAGCATATATGTGTCCTCATTGACCTCAAACATCAAAAGCTTTGTTTTCCTTAGGGTCAATGAGAACTAAATCAAATATGAAGAAGAGCAACTTACTTGTATTCTGTGAGAACCCAAACCCCATTTCATGTTTGCCATCATTATAACATGTTTATAATATGTCTTTACATATTTGAGACTTCATTTTATTCATATCGTGTCGGCATTGAATTGGTTAAGATCATAATAGAGTAATGGTCTTCCATGCGTTGCATGCCTTGTTGTTGTTGTTTCGGGTGTTCATATTAACGTGTTAGCACCTTAATAAGTCTCATGAGAGTCTTAATACCTTGCATACAAGATTTACAATGTTCATCTTAGTTGTTTCATGCTTGGTTGGGAGTTTAGAAGCTTCGTTGCTTCGTTTGTGTTTTGTGGTTTTACATCATTGCTTATATTGCCTTCATTTCGTCTCGAGAGAAGTTCGGTTGAGTTCTAGGCCTTGAATACAAGCCATAACCATGTTTAAACTAGCCTTATACATGTTCATAGATTGGTTGCATTTGGAAATAAGATGACCAACTTATTACTTCACGATTCATCCGGTTTTGGGTGAACTCGGGGAAAATTCTGGTACCAATCTACTAAAGAGCATTTTCTAAATATTTATTATGTTTTACCTACATATGTTAGGATACTCCCTGTAAATTTTGGTAATTTTACAAGGTGTCTAAGTACCTCATTTAGGTCTTGACTTATGGCTGTGCCAGAATTCTATTTTCAGGAAATCAGCTTCGGTACTTGATTTTGTTGTAACTTTATTTTGATGAATATAAGTCCACATTGAGTAATTTAAAACTATAAAATATAGTTTAATGAGTCTACTTTCAGAAAAATCAAAAATCACCTCATTT
Organism: Codonopsis lanceolata; assembly: GCA_013146195.2. NCBI lineage: Eukaryota > Viridiplantae > Streptophyta > Magnoliopsida > Asterales > Campanulaceae > Codonopsis > Codonopsis lanceolata. The sequence continues at coordinate 8,658 of JABEVN020003273.1, read as the reverse complement.
GGAGTTGTGAGCAATTTATGGTCGATTTTACAAGATCGACTGTCCAGTAACAACAATCTGGAAATTGGCCATGAATAGTGGAAGCGCTCGCATGGGTCAAAAATGGTGCGACCGCATTGTGCCAGATTCAGGTTTGTGTCATTTTCTGGTTGATTTTGGTTGTTGACCCAAGTGCCCTTGCCCTTTGTGACAGCCCGACCCGAACCCCAATGCGGAATCCCAAGGTCGTGCCGCCAAGACAAGCTAAAAGACGAACAAGCACCCGCTAAGCGTAGTAGTGCAAGTCCAGAGTTGAACCAACAAACGCTAAACAAGAATGAAAAGCCATAATGGCAAAACCGAATAACCAAAAACTAAAATCTGCGGAAGCAAATCATAAATGGGACCAAAACCTATAGTTTTAAACTAAGGAATACCAAGCTGAGAGACGACTATCTCTCGACAATTCTACGACTCGCGTGACGCAACATTGCGCACGTACAACAAACCATCGGCAACCTAAGGCCGGCGAAGCAACAAGAATTCCAACCTGATAAACGACAACTCAACGGCTATAACATGCCGGAGGAATAAATCAACTAAAGAATAAGATACTCAAATTCTAACAACTACACACAAGTCTCACGACTAACGTCGTCGGAGAAGACAATACTAACAATAACGGGATGAGTGAGCTAAAGCATGCTCGAAATAACAAGGGAATAACTTCTAAAAGATACAACAGCTCGACTAACGAGTCGGCTACCATAATAATACAATAACATAATACTAACATAGTCTACCCAAGTAAAGTCTACATAACTTTACAATCGTGTCTCACAATTACAAGATAACAGTAATGATAATAAACCCAGGCTAAAAGCCCGGAAGACCACCTTCTAGGATTCACTATCCGAAGCCGCCACGCGTACTAACGGGATCGCTGCAAAACTAAGGAAAACAAACACACGAAATGAGTCATAATGACCCAGTAAGTTACTAAATGCAAATGTATGGCATAGCATTTCGTGGCATGGCATAATGCACCAACATATATAAAATCATGGCATCTTAATCGTATACCAACATTAATCTCGTATAACGTCATCATGTAACATAAACTGCATAACCACATAGCATGTTATCTTTCATATAGGTGCTTATACCTAAGCACGCAAAATCAGGAACTGGGCCAAGCCCTTCAATATTCAAACCGGGTACACCACCCTCAGATGATCATAAACTGGGTTTCAATCCTCAAATGATCATAACTCACCAGTTTTCTTTAATGAGTTCCGCGTTACATTCATCCGACTCCGGGGATGAGAAATGGGAGCTCGATATCAGGCTAGGAGCCGCTAATACGAGACCACATCCCACTATCGGCCAAATAGTGAGGAGAAAGGGTACCAATGCGGCGATTCATAGCGAATGTTTCCAAAGGCCATGAATCGTCCCATTGCCGACAAAACGACCAAGACGCCAGCTGGACTCAAAATCAAGATGATCAAGTAGATTATTTACTTGTATAACCAATAAGGACCAAGTTCATCACCAAAGAACTTATTAATTCAAGTAGGTCATAATGCTCTACAAAACCCAATAAACAATGCACATACTTGTACACACTTAACATGTTCAACTAACTTGTAAGTTTAGTTCAAAAACCACGTATTGAGGTATTCATAAACCTCAAGTCATCACCAATTCAAGAATAGCATATAAGCCCAACAATTCATAAAATGAGGTCTACTATAGTCCTCTACTCAAGATTAAATCAAAGACTACTACTTAGTCTAAGAACAACTACAAATCAAGACTTAGCATTAAGCTTTGCTTATAGGCACATCGGACTCAACCCAAGTCCCGCTCGTCGTTTGTAATCGACACCCTCAAGACCACTCTCGTGAATGACAAGACTACCTGTAGTCTAAATCCCGCAAGTAATTTCATATCCTCGCGACCAAATCCTTTATAGTGAATTTAGAGAATAACCATTATTAAATAGTACTCGAGACCATGGGTTGGTCTCTAATATTCCGTGCTCTACAAGCACGCTCCAAACAAGTTCCCAATAGGTCTCTATAGCATGAGTGTCTCCTTCGGACACAACAAGATACTCGGGTGCGCACAACATAAGCAAACGAGACCCGAACATCGTAGGGTCTCAATCAAAGGCTTGTTATCACATTATTGGCCTCACAATGACTCCGTTGAGTCTTAATTCTATATTCCATTCTTTATGTGTTTCATAGACCCACAATTAAACATTTCATTCATATATACTACAAAATCCCAAAGTTCATCCGGGCTTGATTCCCAAGCCCTAAAACCCAAGAATTCACCATAATTATGATCAAACGAAATCTAATTGTCGTAGGATTCCAACCCGAATTCATTATCACATTATTGAACCTATTTCGACTCCGTCGAGTCTAAAGGCTAGGTTTCATTATTTACATAATTCATCAATCCCAACATTTGCACCCACATCAATTAACAATAATTCTCTAATAGTTCGGCTTGATTCTCGAGCCCTCAAATTCATAACCAACCCAACATAATTCATCCTCAAGGCATTAACGAGTTCATAAATCCTACAATTCGCAAATTAGGCATATTTCCCCAATGAACTCAAATAGCATATGGACATGATTTCTAGCATGCTCATAAGCCTAGAAACACATAATAAAGAGTAATCACACACTTCAACAATCATAAAATTACTCTACAATTGCTCTTACAAGATATACTTCCAAAAATCCCCAAAATTGGGCAAACATAGCATAACGAGTGTTCATTGCCCACAAATAGCATATAGATTGTTTTCCTTAGGGCCAATGAACCAAAATCAAAAGAAAGTAACTTACCTAGCTTGAGTGAAAACTCAAGAGAACACAAATCCGATCGGTGAAGTCGTTCTACTCGTCGAGGGCTTCAAGAATCCGAAGTTTGAAGGAAATCGGGTGGTTGGATCGTCTTGGATCGAAGAGAGAAGAAGCTAGGGCTCAAGAGTCTCCCATGGAGTCTCTCTCTCTCTAATATGAATGGATGAAGAGAAGAAATGAAATGGTTTCAGCAATTAACAAAGGGGTTGTGGGTATTTATACCCCCAAATTAAGAAGGGCACAATTGACATTTCTCAAGTGCAATTAGTGGAGATTAGGGGTAATCAAGCTCTAATCCAACCTTAATTAACTTCTAAATAATGTTAGGACATGTTTAGGGTTAAGTATGAGAGGTTAGGAAGGGTTTAGAGGGGGTTTAATGAGGGTAGAATAGGTAAAACACGTCACAACTCAAAACAGGGGAAGAAAAATCCGTAACAGAAGTGAGGCGGGCGCCTCACTCCCTCCCATGCGGCCGCTCACTTGGTCTCGCACAAGGTTGCTCTCGGTACTTGAGGCGGGCGCCACTCCATGCGGCGGGCGCCTCGGCTCTGAACCTCAAAACTTGATCTAAACTTGATCTAAATGATCCCAAACTTATGGGCAACCATCCTAAGGTCTAACCCAACTCAAAACAAGTCTAAAACACACCGAACAACTCAGCGAAACAACTCGGGCGAAGCAGGTGCAACAACGTGCAACCAACGACGAAGCGAACTTCGAAATCAAACGAGCAATGAAAGGAGACTTTTAAGGCAAGTCTAAGGGCTAATGAAGAAGCTTAAATACTTCTAGGAAGTTGAATAACATCTAGGGAAATAAGAATCCCAAAGGAGAGGCGATTACGCGACTCGATTCCCGAACTACGCGATAGAGACGAACGCTATCCCCAAAACTTCCAAATCATCGATAGACTCAAGGAACACCTCCAACTTGAAGTCTAACACCTCTAAACATGTTAATAAATCATCTTAAAGAGGTCTAGGACCTAAACCGAGGTCACGAACCCAAAACGCAAGCAAACCCTAAATCGCGTCGCATTCTGACGATCGTCGAGTCACGACTTGTGACTTTAGCAAGTCAACAACTATATGGAGTCTCTTAATAATGTTTTGGTCTTAATATGGTCTCTCAAACATATCTAGACCCTCTCGCCACCCAAACATACCGTCGACAAAAGAAGAAGTGCAAGAATAGCACGCAAACCGAGATAACGAAGGAGCGGGGCGTCACACCCTCTCCACCAAAAAAAAGAATTCGTCCCGAATTCTAAATCATGATAGAAACCACAATACACCAAGTTCAAAACCACCAACCTAGGCTCGAATCCCCAATTCTACCACCACAATATACACGAGGGTTAAATTCTAATAATCCAAATTCGAAAGTCTAAGAATTCTCAATAGACACAACAACATCAAGACTTACGGTTGAAAACAACATGACTCATACTTGAGTCGCAAATACACGCAAGAACATGTTACGCCAATCATGTAGGCAGAATCCCAAACTTTAACATAAGGACACATTTAACTACCGAAACTATTTGTTTCGGGGCACATTATGAAATTCAAGTACAAAAGATTCTAAGTTACAAGAATTAATAATTGCTTATGGAGCAATTTACAAACAAATCAAAGATAACCAAATTGGCATTTCAAACTATGCAAATCATACCCGTGATTTCCCTATCGCGGGCAAGAACACACAAGAGCACACAATGCCATGTTTTGAAAATTCTTTCCATCTATGTCCATCCATTTGGTAACGGGTATAGTCAATGTTTAACCTACTCACTACCAATCCTAGTCCACCAACGAACTCTTTGATCACCAATTTAGTGCAACTAAATTGGATTTCAAAAGCTTTTCGTTGCAAGGATGCGAAGGTTCATGATTAAAAAGGTTTTAAGCATCCTTTAATAGCCTCCTATGCTAAGGTAATGAATGAACAAGATATTATGAGATGAGAATTTTATATACTACTATGCAATGCATCAAGTAGGTGTTTCCTACAACTAATGCACATAACTTGAATAAAAATTCAAACCAAGTAACAAGGTCTATCACCTTGACAAACAACAATCATAGCTATCACAAAACTCGTGTACCTAGTACACTCAACCAAGATGGTTTCCTAGTAATCACAACGAATCGCCAAGGCTACTAATGCCCGAAACGTCTATACTCCGCAAAACTATCCTTTCTTAGGCTCTAGACCAAGTCTACAACCAATGCATACACTAAGCATCCTAACACAACGTTAACGTCTCAATACTCACGGTGAAGCGTCTATCTCTCTCGTGCAACCGTGATTATCCTCTAAATCGCAACCTTCAACCTTCTCACACGTCGAGTGTATATCTTACTCGCATAGTAACCACTAACAATAATATAGCGTAATATTACTCATTACATAAAACATATTCTCATAGAATATACAAACATCATACCAAACCGATAAGTATCAATAAACAATTCATACTTCATATATATACATACTAGGGTCTTTACACACAATCCCAAAAGAAACCACAACTCTACATATAACATAGTCTTATATATATAGACTAAACAAGAATCCATACACCATGTGCGATTACCTACCGGTAATTCACAAAATAAACCATATCATATATCAATCTCATTGGGGTATTATCCTATCAAGTAATAACTAATATTACACAATACATCCCATATAATGTATGTATGAACGCATTTATTGAGCTGAATGAATAAAACGTGTACTCATAATAACGGTAATAGTAACGGCATGATTTTACGTATATATATACAAGAATATACCTTCCTATTTCGGATAGGTCTCAAAACTCCATATGAATAACCGCCATGGCAGCCTTGCGACCTCAAACTCTAGGCCGTCCACCATGGTCCTCTTGGAGCTTTGGTTGACTAGTACTCGGTGATTAACAACCTCATCTTCGGCAATCCTTACGAACATGATCACCGCCACAAGCGAAACACTTTCTGCTTTACCCCAACATCATTCTCGGCATGTCACGTCCTCATACAAAAATTACATACCCACTTCGCCGCCTCGTCGTCTCCGACTAGAGGTAGGAGCGTCACTCAAATCTACTGAATGCGTGTGATTTCTTGATTAACTTTACAGTCTGCTGCTCTTTATTACCATCATGCCCTAATAGTACTCGAGGCTCTCTTGAGCATACTCCTCGATGTCCACTCTATTGCATGCGCATGCGATCCTGACGACTTCGTGTCAGTAAGTTGTAGCAGTGCCTACGATATTTCATTTTTAGGCCGCCCATGAGCGATTTGGTCTTCCTAGCCTCATCAGTGCTAAGTAACCCATAGCGAGCCAACTCGTGAACCCGAATCTTGAGCCACGAGTCATAGCTCCTTGTTCTAATGCCATGAACTCCTTCTCTTCTTTCCAGAACTCTTGGGGAATAAGCGTACCATAAACTCATCGTGAAGTTTTCCCACACTAGAGCACTCCATGATGTCTCCAACTATCTCGTAACACATGCCACCAATGGTATTTTGATTAATTTAAACCTTTGCTAGGTCACCATCTCTTCGACGTACAACCCGTAGCTGCAAAGATCTTCTCCATGTTTTCTATCGAGTTACGCTTTAGAAGCATCGGGTCCTCCATCGTAGCTCTCGGGTTCCAACTTCAAGAATCTCGCAAGAATGATAGAATTGTCTTCCATCCCAAACTAGAGGAGTCACCGCGGATCCGTAACATTCTCCCCTCTCTCGTAGCCACGAGTTGTGCATGTCCCGGCAGGTCTCTGGAACTAGCTCCACGCCAAATTCGACATAATCGCCTCTGAAGAACACTCATCGTTAATAACTCGACAACAAACCCAACCCAAACTAGGCCAAGGAACCTATCTGGCGAAATAGCTAACATAGCTCGATACCAAGCGTGGCCGACCCAGAACCCCAATGCGGAATCCAGGTCGTGCCGCCAAGACAAGCTAAAAGAGCGAACAAGCACCCGCTAAGCGTAGTAGTGCAAGTCCGAGTTGAACCAACAAGCGCTAAACAAAGAATGAAAAGCCATAATGGCAAAACCGAATAACCAAAAACTAAAATCTGCGGAAGCAAATCATAAATGGGACCCAGAAACCTATAGTTTTTAAACTAAGAATACCAAGAGCGACTACTATCTCGACAATTCTCACGACTTCGCGTGGCGCAACATTGCGCCGTACAACAAACTCATCGGCAACTAAGGCGAAGCAACAAAATTCCAACACGATAAACGACAACTCAAGCGGCTATAACATGCTGGGAGGAATAAATCAACTAAAGAATAAGATACTCAAATTCTAACAACTACACACAAGTCTCACGACTAACGTCGTCGGAGAAGACAATACTAACAATAACGGGATGAGTGAGCTAAAGCATGCTCGAAATAACGGGTAACTTCAAAAGATACAGCGGCTCGACTAACGAGTCGGCTACCATAATAATACAATAACATAATACTAACATAGTACCCCAAGTAAAGTCTACATAACTTTACAATCGTGTCTCACAATTACAAGATGATAATGATAATAAACCGGGCTAAAAGCAGGAAGACCACCTTCTAGGTTATTACTCAAGAAGCCGCCCAGCGTACTAACGGATCATTTGCAAAACTAAGGAAAACAAACACACGAAATGAGTCATAATGACCCGATAAGTTACTAAATGCAAATGTATGGCATAGCATTTATTGTGGCATGGCATAATGCACAACATATATAAAAATCATGGCATCTTAATCGTATACCAACATTAATCTCGTATAACGTCATCATGTAACATAAACGCATAACCACATAGCATGTTATCTTTCATATAGGTGCTTATACTAAGCACGCCAAAATCGGGAAGCTGAGGCGAGCCCTTCAATATTCAAGCCGGGTACACCACCCTCGGATGATCATAAGCGGGTTTCAATCTCAAATGATCATAACTCACGATTTTCTTTAATGAGTTCAGCGTTACATTCATCCAGACTCAGGGATGAAATGGGAATGATGTCGGGCTAGGAGCCGCTAATCACGAGACCACATCCCACTACTCGGCCAAATAGTGAGGAGAAAGGGTACCAATGCGGCGATTCATAGCGAATGTTTCCAGGCCATGAATCGTCCCATTGCCGGCAAAAGCGACGAGAGCGCCCACTGGACTCAAAATCAAGATGATCAAGTAGATTATTTACTTGTATAACCAATAAGGACCAAGTTCATCACCAAAGAACTTATTAATTCAAGTAGGTCATAATGCTCTACAAAACCCGATAAACAATGCACATACTTGTACACACTAACATGTTCAACTAACTTGTAGTTTAGTTCAAAAACCACGTATTGAGGTATTCATAAACCTCAAGTCATCACCAATTCAAGAATAGCATATAAACGCAATTCATAAAATGAGGTCTACTATAGTCCTCTACTCAAGATTAAATCAAGACTACTACTTAGTCTAAGAACAACTACAAATCAAGACTTAGCATTAAGCTTTGCTTATAGCACGCGGACTCGACCCAAGTCCCAGCTCGTGCGTTTATGTCGACACCCTCAGAGACCACTCTCGTGAATGACAAGACTACACGTAGTCTAAATCCATAAGTAATTTCATATCCTCGCGACCAAATCCTTTATAGTGAATTTAGAGAATAACCATTATTAAATAGTACTCGAGACCGTAGGTTGGTCTCTAATATTCCGCTCTACAAGCACGCTCCAAACAAGTTCCCAATAGGTCTCTATAGCATGAGTGTCTCCCGGACACAACAAGAT
>JABEVN020003272.1:0-18798 GCA_013146195.2 Codonopsis lanceolata | reverse complement strand
TTTTGGTTTATAATTTCTCGCTTTTAGATGGCTTTGCTATTGATTTGGAAGGTCGGTTTGGCTAATCATCCCCATACATGGATCTCCTTTCCTCTTCTACCTTGAAGTACTATCGGTATAGAGCGAATAAGTCAAGTAGAGGTTATATTTATTGTCGAGAGGAAGGGAGGATTCCAACCGAGTCCCTTTAATCATCCGGGAAGGCACAAATCAAACATGTTCTTCTTTTCTTTTTTCTCAATTATTTGTATATGCTTAATTTGTTCCTTGCATTATATTCAACTTTAGTAACTTTTGAAATAAAACCATGCTTTTAGTTTCATAATATATGCTTTTGTCATCAAAGGACACGGTAGTTGGGCAACAAAACAATTTTTTCTCCATTTTATGTATCGCTTGGATCCCTTTTAAAGATTAAAGTTACAATGACCACCCTTGTCTAACATCTCATTATCCTCTTCTATCATATCTTGAAATTGTCAACCAAAAGCATTCATTTTTGGAGCATTTGTTTGGTAATCAACCAAAGCCGCTTTTAGGCAACATTAATTTTTTCTTTGCTTAAGCTTACAATCTCTTATCGCTAGGTTGGAAACATCTCAAAACTTAACCTTCAAGGACCTACGAATATAGATTCTGCTTTGGAAAGTGAACACTTTAGAATTCTCAAGTGTTTACTCAAAGTGATGTTGCCGCCCCTCGTATGAAATCCTTCACCAACACACTTGAAATCGTAAATGTTACACAAACTTCCACTTCAAGGTTGTTGACACGACACTACACAAGAGTGTTTGGGTAACAAAGTCCTAGATTGTATGAGAACATCTTCCATAATGGAGTGGCTACAAAAAAAAAATATTTTGCATTTCTCTTTTTAATGAATGGTAGAGCATCCATGCATATGATTCATGTTTTGCTTTGATCGAAGATTTTATGCTAATAAATTGAACTACCAAGGAATGTGTTTGATGACGATAGGGTATTGGCCAAAAAGTCTATGAGGTAGTAGGTGGAGCCAATGGGGTTTCTTCTCTAAGCTTTTGATGAAGCGCTATTTAATTAGGTTGGAAATCGTAGGCATAAAACATTCAAACCACACCGAATCGTAGCAAATTTTATCAAAACAATGAAAGTATGTAAGAACAAGATTTGTTGTCAACTAAAAGGCGGATAAAATGCCCCTTTATGCACCATAAAGATGAGCCTTTCAAAAGTCCGATGTTTGGCCTAATGGTTTGGCTTGTCTACAACTTTTATTTTTATGGAACATTAAAATGAGGCTAATAGAAGAAAGGTGAAACATTCAAACCACACTGTAATGTCGCAAGCGATGCTTTCATGATCATTAGATTTAATCAACAAAAATCTGCTCTATCATATACAACATAAATCACACATATGGTAGTAGATGAAGACCACAGAGCAGCAACATGCATATAGTTGGAGCCAGGTTAACAAACCATGCTTGGGCGATGAGAAGTCTAAGGAAGATGAACAAAAGATAGGATTTTAAAGCACCCTATGGTTCTATCAAACATATACTTCAACCTATCCAGAGCAAAGGATGAAATTATGTGATAAAAAACAAGACCCTTGAAGCCGCACATTGCATGCTTCCAAGGCACAATCATCATCTAAAGCAATGCATGGAAATTCTTTCAAGTGACTTCATTCTGGGTACATTATGCTCAACTATGAAGAGCATAATGTTTTTAAAATTTATTCACAGAATCCAAGGGAGATTCAATTATTATGTACTGTAAGAGCAATTTCTTTTAAAACATGAATCAATAAATTCTAAAATAGTGCCTACCTTCAAACTCTCTACTTCACCGTCAAGGCATCAACCTTCGATGTGTCTTGAACTACGATCGGGTTTCTTAATGACCGGAGGAGCTTCTTCAATAGCTTTCCGTGCCGCCTCGTTCTTTAATTACTCTAGAATTTGCTTCGTCTATTTGATTTGCATTGACCGCAAGGCATCACGTAATTTCGCAACCTCTTGGGATTTTGTCTCTTCCAGTCAAATTTTGTATTCAAGACATTAAATTCGTGTAAGAACTATAATTGAGCCTTCTTACAACCTAAGTGTGAAATGATGAGATAAAATTACCCTTAATCGTTTAAGCAAAAGTTTGTCATCCATATTAGTTATCGGAGTAGAAGGCCTCGAAGCTTTCCAATTCCAAGATTCAAAACCAACCCCATGACTGTGGGTAAAGAAATACCTGACGCTTCTTATGAGGTGGTACGATCCGAGGAAACAAAAACAAACTATTTTTAGAGCGCTTCATTGGCCGAACAATATTCAATGTCCGCCGATTGAAATCCAGTACTCTCCACATCTTTATCTCTCTCCTTCCTATACTTCTATCTTTCACCAACTATTACGGTTCATTTGGCATATATACACAAACTGATAAGCACTCAATGTCCTTTTTTCTCTTCTTTTAATTCTCAATCCCACTTTTCCTTGCTAATATTTTGCTTTTTACTATCTCTTCACAATCAAAATTATTTTGAGTTCAAAATAAAAAGTGCCCTTCCGAAACCCTATCTTGGATGTAATCCAACTTACAATTTTCAGTTCACCATAAAACTCATTTTTTTTCTTCATAATTTAGCTATTGTTAATCCAAATTACAATTCAAAAGTTTAAATTTTAGGGCACTCATTCACTTTGTTCTTAAATCACAAGTTCACCAGTACATGAAGAAAAATAGTGCCCTAATATTTAACAGCTTGTACATCACTATAGCACACAACACAAATACGTACATATGAAAAAACAAGTGGGGGCATACCTTACGAGAGTCGTTGAGTCTCAAGGCATTGCTGAGGGGTAGACGATGACTGAAAAATGAGGGGATGTAGCAATGACAAGAGAAAATACGAAGGAGAAGGAAATTGATAAGAGACAAAACGAGAAATAGGGAGAGATAGAGACAGCGAGAGAGAAATACCTGTGTGGAGAGAAGCAACGAGAGACGGGAATCGTTTCACCACTCTCTAGCAAAGAAGGAACATCAGAGAGATAAAGAGAGAACGAGAGAGTGCGACATCGGAGACTAAATTTTGGGGGGAAAACTAGTTGGGGGAATTTGGGGGAAAACTTTATATGCGATGGTTGGAAATTTTGGGGGAAATCGCGGGAGACTGACCCTTAATTTCGAATCAAAGAAAAATTTAGTACGGGGTTGCACAAGCGGCCCAAAACAACAGGTATTTGGGAAGGCTATTACACAACAGTCCCAAATACTAAGGTATTTGGGAAGGCTATTACACAACAGTCCCAAATACTAAGTAATTGTGACCGCTAATTGTTCCTTCCCAAAAAAAGGTATTTGTGACCGTTTTTTAGCCTTTCCAAATAATAGGGGTCACAAATAGTCACTTTTCTTGTAGTGGTTACTTAACAGGATAACACAATGTAATGTAACGTTGGGTCTTATCATAACACAACGTCACTTAACAGGATAACACAACGTAATGTAACGTTGGGTCTTATCATAACACAACGTCACTTAACAGGATAACACAACGTAATGTAACGTTGGGTCTTATCATAACACAACGTCACTTAACAGGATAACACAACGTAATGTAACGTTGGGTCTTATCATAACACAACGTCACTTAACAGGATAACATTAACAGCGTAATGTAACGCTTGGTCTTATCATAACACAACGCCACTTAACAGATAACACAACGTAATGTAACGTTTGGTCTTATCATAACACAACGTCACTTAACAGGATAACACAACGTAATGTAACGTTTGGTCTTTTCATAACACAACGTCACTTAACAGGATAACACAACGTAATGTAACGTTTGGTCTTATCATAACACAACGTCACTTAACAGGATAACACAACGTAATGTAACGTTGGTCTTATCATAATTTAATTATCTTTAATTTAATTTATAACTGATACTGATAGTTATTTTTTGCTAGATATGCACTAATAATATGAAAATAACTAAAATAAATGACAACACTTGATATGATACCTACGCCCATAAATAGGTATACGTAATTAGTGTTTCTTATTTTTGACAAAAAATTTGAAAAGTCCCTCCAATGCCTTATTCCCCCTAAAATTTGAAAAGTCCCTCCAAAATGCTATATTGAAATCAAACGCTTTTCCCAAGAAGAGCAGATACTCATAATTCACTCCAACTAAAAACTCTCCCTCCAACAGTTCTTGGGGGTTTCTTCTTGACCTAGGGCTTCTACGGATAATCCAACGCCATACTCCATCTCCTCGAACAACGAACAACTCAACAAGCAAACAAAATTGATTCCCAAAAAATGGAAACCCCAATTTTCCAAGAGAAGGAACTCGAATCATTTCATTGCAATTTGACAAGGGTTTGCGATTGTGGTGTTCGCGTTAATCCACCTATGTGACATCTTGGAGTGATGAAACCCAAGTAGAAGGTTCATTGGATGTGGAAACTATAAGGTTATATTTATTTATTTTTTTTCATTATTAATTGGATGCCGATGTTGATGTATTTATTTTTATTTTCAATCTCAGGATCAAGCTAACCACTGTAAGTTTTTTGCTTGGATTGACCCACCACTGCCTGAGAGATCAAAAAAAATAGTTATTTGTGGATTCGCTTAGATCACAACTAGTGGATTTGAAGCATGAGGTTGACAAACTTGAAAGTCAACTCAGACAAAAGGATCAACAAGCTGAAAAATTGAAGATGCAGAACGAAAAACTCAAAGTAGAGGCAAGAAAATTGGAAGAACAATTTATCAAGTCAAAAGAAAGAGCTCGGTCCTATTTTTGTGCAATTCTCCTAATTTGGACAATTGTTGTTGGCCTCGATTATTGAATGTTCAAAGGAAACACAAATTCCAACAATTTGTCGCTTCCTTAGTGTTTAATTGTAGTGTACTATTGTTTGAATGTAGATATTCTATATGAAATTTGTATTACTATGCTTAATTAATGGAACTTTTTGTTATTTACTGATTCAGTTACCTCAATCATTTGTTATACAATTGTTTAAGTAATCGACCTACTAATATCAGTAGTCGGTCACCGACATGTCGTTGTGAACCTACCCGCCTATGGCAAAGAATAAACGTTATTTTGCCTTATTTATAGCTACTATGAACTAACATGCTGAAACATTAATGATTTAGAATTACTTAAATACATTATATAAAATTTTAGTTTCAAAAGCAACAAATAACTAACAATTGAAATAATTACAATTTCTCACCATCGAGTGTTTCAAGTAAGTGAATTCAAGCATTTGACCCATTCGTTTTAATATTGGGTTGAGTAATCCAACGCATATTATTCAAAACATATTTTGGTTATTAATTGAGATCATTAGACTTTAGCAAGTCTAAAGTTATACGAATATCGGCAGTAGGTCAACACTTGATAACTTTAAGCGTTTCATTCAACCCGCTTTAATTATGCAACATAGACATGTGCTTTATATCACCGGTATTCGACACACCATGTCTATACAACCGCTAACCTTCTCAAACCGACGATGACTAGACACATCCCACTAAAACTGACAAACTTTAAATGTTGGCGCGAGACCCAACAACTCCTTACAGTTTCAAGACATAGGCGCAGTTTTTTTTAATTGAAGCCCCCATATCACTTATCCCAAAAGGCCAAAAGGCTTCTTGAAATAAATCAATCATTTTGGAAACTTTTCAAAAACTTCAAAACCCAAACAAAATTCAAAAAGTTTTCTTTTCCTCTCTTTGCAACCGCCTTCAGACTGCCTTCTTCCACAAAACTCTTAAACCCTAGTTTCTTCTTGAACTCGGTGCAATGGCTGATCATAACTCCGACCTAGGATGCATTTTGGATGTCACCGCACTAAACAAACTTGACATTGGCGCTCAATTGGTTACGTTGCTCACAAATTTGGACTTCTTCCCTTCTTACCTTCGACATAGGCGTAACCTACCAAACTCTTAACGGAGTTATTCTTCCACCACATGCAACCCACACCAGATATACCAAACTCCCTCTCTGGAAAGATCAATGGGATAGATGTAGTGTTTGATACCCAAACCATTCTGAATGCCTTTCCCAATATCAACACTGAAGGTTCGGCTCTATCTGAAATTAGCAAAGAAATTAAGTATGGTGGATGGATTCTTATGATGGGAAATGTCCCTGTACCTTTAGCTGCAGATAGAAAGAAAAATATCTTCCCAGTATTATGCCTAGCTTCGCTTTTAGACAAATGCCTAATTGTCAAATGGGGCAAAAGACAAGGTTACGTAAGAGCAAGAGCAATGGCCGCAATTGTGCCTTTGGGAGAAAAGTCAAGCTGGGCTCATTGCTTTTAGTTAAACTCATTTATGAGAATATGAATAGACATAGGAAGAACCCAGCAAAATCCAAAATCACCCACTACCTCATCATTACCCACTTTCTGAGACAGATACCTGCTCTTGTTAGGAGCGTGGCACCTGCAGATGCGATTAAATTAGTGACTGGAAGGAAGTATGGTTCAGCAGATATCACCTGGGCCACTAACTCAAGCAAGTTTGTGGTAACCGCCTCCAAAAAAGAAAAAGTAGAAGCATAAATCGCAATTAATGAGGAGGAGAGAGATGAAGAAGTATAGGCGCACTCGCCAAACCCGCACATTTGCCAAAAAGTATGCTAGGAAGAGGCAGAGGACAACTGCTGAATCAAACCCTGAAACCTTCATTCCCTTCCCTGCTACTTCTGAACCTCAAAACAAACCACCTTCATCACCTATTGCTTTACCTACCTCCAACCCAAATCAACCTCGCAAACCATACTTCCCACCTATTTTCAACCCAACCTTTCATCCCAGAAATGATCCCTACTCTGCCAATCCAATTGGTATTCCTAATGATTGGGCCTTCCCATTGACCATCTACCCTACTTCATTCAAGCCCTTCTGTCCTTTCATGAGGAGAAGAAGGAGGACAAACCAAGAGTAGATCCCATCAAATATGTGGACTCAAATTTCAACAGATACTTATGGGTTCCCTACAAAAACCCGCAAGGATTGACAAGCGAAGAGATTGCCCTCAATTACGGCAAATGTTTTGACCTAATGCCCATTGAATGGAATGTCTTCTATCTTGCACAAGACAGGTTTGTGCAAGATGAGCTAATACTGGATCTGTGGGATATTTTCAACAATGAGTATGGTTTACCAAAGATGATGGTTAATGATCCTTATCTTGTTGGCAGACCTGCTACTGAGGAAGACAGCATCGATAGAGAAGCAGGTACACTACCTCCAATGAACATGGCCAGAATCAAAAATATTCAAGATAAAGCCATGGAAAATATAAAGTATAAGGTTGAAATGGCTACTGCCAAATACGTGTCAATTTTTGGCAAGAAATCATCAAAGGCGCGGGAGGAGCATCAACATCCGCCCACGCTTGACCATCCGCCGAGCCCCCGCCAAACCCATCTTCATCTGCCGCACCTCAACCACTCAATGTTCAACCTACCACTTGACCTTCTTCATCTACTTCACCTCAACCACTCAATGTTCAACCTATATCCTTCATCCTACCCCCATCTCCCGAACCGATGTTGACCTACCCCATCTCGAACCATGTTGACCTACACCAAACACCTTTCACTCCATCTACATCTATTTCAAATATCCAAGAGCCCTCTCTGTATAGATGAAGAGGTCAATAGACGACTTCAAGAAATACCAACAGATGCCTCTCTGCCAAGATATACCAACAAATGCCACTCCCCGCTATTAAACTAGTGAGTTATGCATCCAAGCTCTTCTCGAACAGAAGATGAAGAGGAAAAAGATTACGCATTACGATGATGATAGTGATATTGCTGTTCAAACATTGTCTCCTGCCAGCTAGCATATCAATTGAGACAGAAACAGCAGCAGATCATTAAGGATGCACTTAACAAGCCACCTGGACAGAAGATCATATTTCCAGATATAACTCCTATATCTTCTCCGCTTGATATGTGCACTCCTCCTCCCTACACCAACTCCGGCCGTTTCACGATGGTTCTACTGCGATGTCCCCTTCCACATCAACTCCCTGCCGCCACCGCACATGTCTTTCTGAAGGTTCAACCTATTATGAAGCCACGACATGTTAAAGATCACCGAGTTCATATCAAAGAAGACCTCAAGGAGATGAACTGCGGTGCAATGAATCAACAAATTGAAGGAGTGAAACGAGGGAGATGAGCGACAGGCAGTAGCGTGATTGACGGCCGGCAGATTCAAGCTCTTCTACCCTCTATTAAGGACTCCATCTCTGCGCCGCATTTGTTGAAGCCGCATATCTTGCAGTGAGTCTTCTGCACTTTGGGTTTCAGGGGCAGTAGGTAGGTGGCGTAATATTTTTTTTTGTTTTAATTCTAAACTTGGCTGGTTTACTACAGGTGAGTCTAAAGCACCGAAAGCATACTGTGAGGAGAATATGGAAGAGACATATAGAGGAGACAGCGTAGCTAAGAGTGAAGCCTTAGCTCACAAGGAAGAGGAAGAGAAAGCTTTAAACTAAGTAAGGCGAAAAAGAAAGAGCGGCTCAAGAAAGGCTGAAGGAAAGGCAAAGAAAAAAAAGGCGATGCAAATTACAAAGAGAAGATTGTTTTTGCGTTTTTATCTTTTAAAAACTGCTTTAAACTAAGATTAGCGGAAGCTTGGGGTAAAAGTTCTTCTGGCTGAAACAACTAGTTTCATCCTTTTAAGTGAAGCAACAAAGAATTGCGAGTTTCAAAATGAGGTTGGGGAATCACCAATATTCAAAACCGTTATTAATCAAATTGATTACAAGAAAAATCTTCGATAGGAGGGGCGATGCTACATTTTCCGATGAAGTCTATTAGGCACATGATTGTAATCCACCTACACTATTGTTTTTAGAGAAACACCAAAATCTCTTTTGTATCTCTTTAAACATTTAAGTAAACAAGTTTAATATTCGGTTACTTTAATATTTGTTTAATAAATTGATTAATGATTTAGCAAGTGTAAAAGTTCTTCCTGCTGAATATCAGCAGGTAGGCCTACTTCCTGTTTCATCACTTTAAGCATGAGTCATTCAGTTACTTGAATCATTTGTTATAATATTGGGTTGAGTAATCCACCCTACACTATTCAAAACATAGTTTGGTTATTAATCAAATTGATTAGAATTTAGCAAGGGTAAAAGTTCTTCCTGCTGAATATCAGCAGGTAGGCCTACTTCCTGTTTCATCACTTTAAGCATGAGTCATTCAGTTACTTGAATCATTTGTTATAATATTGGGTTGAGTAATCCACCCTACACTATTCAAAACATAGTTTGGTTATTAATCAAATTGATTACAATTCAGCAAGGGTAAAAGTTCTTCCGGTTGAATATCAGCAGGTAGGCCTACTTCCTGTTTCATCACTTTAAGCATGAGTCAAATAACTAAGGTCAGTTACTTGACTCACCTGGGCCACTAACTCAAGCAAGTTTGTGGTAACTGCTGCTCCAAAAAGAAAAAGCTGAAGGATAAATCTGGCAATTAAAATAAGACTATTCTTTAAAAAAGATAGAACAAGTTCTCATTTTGATCAAAATATACTCGAATACAAAGAGGATCTAAAGATTACAAGATTCAATACAATTTCCAGTGACTTAACTACTCCTGTTAAACAACTAATCTACACCTGATACATTTCTAAAGATAAGGATGTTACAAGGAGAAGTCTATGAAGACCATGGACCCCAACTAATCGGTTGGCAAGCGGAATCTCTACACTATGAAAAATGCGAGATATGGGATCCGCGCTTCTCTTCTCGTCAGTCTCCCTTGAGCTAGCTCTCGAGGCGGAGGCGTCCTTCACAAGTTCATACGACTTCCTTTCGAAAGTCTGCTGTGAAGTGGAGAGAGAAGCTTGTCAGCAAAGGAACATGTAGAAGGTCTACAAAACCAAGACTGAACCGCGGACATGAGCATAGTCATTGGAGTCTTGGAAAGGCATTCTAATTGATTGATGAAGAAAATCTTCATACAAGAGGAATCCTAGAAACTAACCAAACAACTTTTGTTGGATATGAAGAGTAATTCAAAGTTGTTGCGAAGGAACCTTAATCTAGTGCTAAGAATTCTCCTAAGTAACATAACATAAGATAACATAGTGTTTGGGGTAGTTTGCCAGTGATAGATAGAAAGAAGGAAGGAATGTCTCTATAAATACTCGCTGAGGCAGGACAATGGACGGATTTAATAAATTTTACACTATTAAGAATGAACAGTCCTTTCAACCACTTTCATTAAAGTTATACTGGGAAGGCCGGGAAGGGTGAGATAGTTTTAATTCCTACATATCCTGTAAAGTTTCTACTTTGGAAAGCTAAAAGATTTTGAAAAGACAATACAACTTTCTTGGGGAATGTGCATGTTTGAATGTGAGGGAGGGGGCACAGGCGGGTGGTGTAGTGGCGACACTTGTTTGCTGTGTGTGGGGGAGGGGGGAGAGTTTTGTACTCCGTATTTATTTTGTGGTATGGTGTTAAATTTAATATTTTTTGTGTAAGAAGATGTAAGAGCCGCCTCAATGTTAAATTTAATATTTATTTCTCTTCTTACACACTTAAGAATAAATCTTCCCATTTACTTGACCCTATGCAATTTTAATGGACACTATGCAAATATGAAACTGATATACAAATTAAATAGAAATAAATCTCAACATAGAAATTTGAATATTTTTTATTAAAAATTAATAACAATCGAAATCTAAACTTATATGGTCCATGAAATCGAAAGCGAAAATGTTTTTAAACATTTGAGTGTCTATCGAGAAATAGGTTGTCTATCGAGAAATAAGTGTTTGAAATTTCTCGATTGTGCCCCACTTGTCACATTCTTGCATCTTTGTCTTTTGCGAAACTCTCCGTCGATGGAATTCTCGATGTTACTGCGGCGTCCGGCTCGTGGTCGAATTCGGGTGGCAAAAGCAGATCATCGCCTTAATTGCATCGGCATGTCCCATTCCTCTTGATTGGCCGGGAAGATGTTACATGAATATGCCATTCTCCAAGCCGATGTTGTATACAATGATGAGCACAATGGGTACACGTCTCTTGATGCAAGCGCAGCTGCGTGCTCGCATGGTACATGGTTCAATTGAAACCTTTGGCAAGTGCAAGTATGTTTATCAAAATCCGTGGAATGCTTATTACCACCCCTCACCACATACATGGACTCATTGATGGCTTCAATAACCGTATACTTCTTGGCCATCTCTCTGGTTTTGGCTAGTTTTGCTTCCATTACTGGAGTTAAAATGGTTGTACACCGTGAAGATGACTCACGCCTCTCACAAAACCATTTAGCGGCGTTTTTCCAATACTTTGAAACAAGGAAAGTATAGGAGTCTTTCGAGCTTCCTTGAACAACGAGTTGAGAGACTCCACATTGTTTGAAGTCATGATATTGTAACGGTTTCCTTTGCAATGCGACCTCGCCACGTTTCAAATTTTGTCTCACTAAGATATTTCCAACCATTTTCATCGGTTTTTGAATTTGAGACATATGCTTGTTGAACTCTTCTATGGTATAAGCCTCTGCCGCTCTCATAAAAAGGGACATCGTGTCAGGCTTACGGGTTACAACCCTTAAGTTTCCCTTTATATGATAGATACAATGAGCATGATGTGCACTCGATAAACATTTTGAATTTGCGGTAATAAGACTCCTATGTGCATCGAAATGATCACAAGTGATTCATTATCACTGTTACTTCTTTCAACTTCATAAAAAACCAAGTCCATGATGCATCATTTTCGAGAATCGACAATAGCCCATGCAAGAGGATATATCGCATATTACCATCTTGACAAGTTGCAATAATCAACGTACCTCGTATCTTGCGGTTAAAAATGTTCCATCCACAATCACTCTTGGCGCATTGCATTGTGGAATCCGATAATGCAAGCCCCATACGCCAAGAAGAAGTACTTGAATACGTGTTCATTATCAAGCTCCAAAGAGTAGGCGTTGATGGATTGACCAATTGCAAGTTGTGCGCATATGCGGCCGCTTCTTGTAACTATCCTCAATTTGAACCCACGAGTTGTGTTAAGGCATCTTCTCTAGACCTCCTCGCTTTTTGGTAGTTTAGTGAAACCCCCAATGTTCTAGACACTTCTGCAATGATTTCCTTCGGTTGTAACACGTGTCGCGGTCCTCAACCTTGGTGAAATGTGTTTCCCAATCATACGTGTTGTCGCTTGCTGTGATCGACCATGCAAATATTTTGGGGGCAACAATGTTCGGTGTATATTTTCGAATCTCAAAATAATCACTTTACGAGTACTTTGTTGCAAACAAGCGCCATTTGCAATTATCATCAACACAAACTACGATTGTACTTTGTCTTGTTGGATTTTTTGTTTTGAACTCAAACTTATGGTTTAAGGCAAGCAAGTGAGCGACATCCTGAAGCTCCTTCTTGTTATTGAATACTTGTCCAACATTCAAATCAATCTCTTAGGTATCACTTTCATTGTACTTGCAACCGAAGAAGTCCCTAAATTATCACTTGTGGCGATTGTCTTGATCTCTGTTGGCTTCATACGTGTTGTCTTGATTGAACCCATCAAACATACGTCTCGTGGGTGTAGCAAAATCATTAGGGTTATTGGATAAAGGTTCATCTCTGTTGTCTTCATCTATGTTCTCTTGGTGAACCCATCAAAGCTGTCTCGGCGGTGTGGCAAATTCAGTAGGTTCATCTCTGTTGTCTTCATGTCCCATTTCTTCCTCTTCTCCATTGTTTTCATCTTCTCTATTATTTTCCTCTTCTCCATTATTTTCCATGTCAAAACCAGTTTCATTATTTTCTCCTCGATGCAGTCAAAATTTTCCATGATCAAGCGGGTAACAAAAGTGGAGATTGAACCCCTAGTGCATTAAGGTTCAAGTACCATTCAAAATCTTCATCTTTAGTAATTAAGACGGGAAATTTAAAAGCATTTGCCGTTGCTGGAGTAACAAATCTTATCTCTATGTCATCAACTTGGCAAATGGTTCGTACTTTACCATATAACTCTTCACATGTACTTTCATTACTGATACCAACTCCCCTTGGATTACGTTTGTCAATAAATTTCCATGAGCATCCGACGATGTCGTCTTCAACAAAATGTCCAAAATAAATAGCGAGGGCCAAAAATCTGAAGTCATATCTGCAATATAAAACATAATAAATAAGTACATTCAAATACTCAATGTATTCCAATTTTAAAGGAATGAGTTGTCAGTTGATAAACCACAGACCAGTTAACACTATTAATAGACAATGACATGGTTTATCTATGGTTTATTAATAAACCAGTTGATAAACCAGTAGACACACCAGTTGATAACCCAGTTTGCAAACTTCTTTGTTTGGAAACCGATGTCGATTAACAGACATTCGGTTTATCTATGGTTTATCAATAAACCGATAAACCAATTTGCAAACCTCGTTTATTAACCGGTGTCAATAAACACACTCACCTACTGGTTTATCTATGGTTTATCAATAAACCACTTGATAAACCAATTTGCAAACCAAGGTCCGATTAAAACACTCGTTTAGTAACCGATTAATACCACTCACGGTTTATCTATGGTTTATCAATAAACCGGTTGATAAACTAAGGGGTAAACTTCTTGTTTGGAAACCGTGTCAATTAACGACCACTCACGGTTTATCTATGGTTTATCAATAAACCGGTTGATAAACCAAGGGTAAACTCTTTGTTTGGAAACCGGTGTCGATTAACCACTCACTGGTTTATCTATGGTTTATCAATAAACCGGTTGCAAACTTTCTTGTTTAAACCGATGTCAACGACCACTCACGGTTTATCTATGGTTTATCAATAAACCACTTGTTTATCAATAAACTAAGGGGTAAATTTGGAAACCGTTGTCGTCGACACTCACTGGTTTATCTATGGTTTATCAATAAACCGATTGATAAACCAAGGGTAAACTTCTGAAACGTGTCAATTAACGACCACTCACTGGTTTATCTATGGTTTATCAATAAACCGGTTGATAAACCAAGGGGTAAACTTCTTGAAACCGATGTCTTGACACTCACTGGTTTATCTATGGTTTATCAATAAACCTTGATAAAAAGTTTGCAAACTTCTTTGTTTACTAACCGGTGTCAATTAGACACTCACTGGTTTATCTATGGTTTATCAATAAACCGGTTGATAAACCAAGGGGTAAACTTCTTTGCTTGAAAATTGTCGTTTAACGAGACACTCACTATGGTTTATCAATAAACCGGTTGATAAACCAGTTTGCAAACCAAGGTGCAAACTTCTTTGTTTAGTAACCGGATCTCGATTAACGAGCAGGTTAGGTGCCAATGTATAAGGTACCAGTTCAAAATGCACATGATTGTTGAATAGTTGTGCATTTTGCAAAGAAAGACCAGTTTTGAGCCATGGTTGAATTTGCAGAAAAATCAAATGGATTCGGATGAATGTTTATGGAAAGCGAACACGAATACTAAGCATACTAAGCACAAAATTGATGTGCTTGCTTGAATTTGGAAGAAAACTTACGAACTCCACGGCCGAGGGTGGGAGTATTCGACAAAGGAGCGAAACGATTACTTAGCGGTTAGCACACACTTGATGGGCTTGAAACCCCTTCGAATTTGGAAGAGAACTCTTTGGATTTCGAATATTACGAATTTGAGTAACGATCCTACGAACTTTGTCGAACTACGTTGGTGAGGGGCGGAATATTCGACAGTGAGCATTCGTATACTTAGGTATAATCCCACATACGTATAATGTATAAAATCGAGCCCTACAAACCAATACCAAAAAAAAAAGGATAAATGAAGGGTAGTTTAGACATTTTACACCCTACAAACCAATACCAAAAAAAGAAAAGGATAAATGAAGGGTAGTTTAGACATTTTACAGTTAAAATGGCCATATAAGAACTTTTTTTTTAAGTGTGGCTAAAAAAGACCAAGTCTTGTTTGACTTGGCCCTTTTTGTAAATGCCCCCGGAGAATATGTGAAGGCCTTCGTGATTGTCCGGGGACCTAGTAAATATGACATAAAGGGTAGTAACGTACATTTGCCCAAAAATTGTACCTAAAAGAAATGTGCAAAAAATAGGTGGATTCATTTGAAAACATGTTTTTAAAAATGTATCGACTTGTAATTTTTTCAATCATTTACTTATATTCCATATTTCATAAATGTCTCACGCTTTGAACGAAAATGATTTAAACATATAGTTTCAAACATGTGGTTTCCTTTTGTTATTTACTATTTGTAAATGGCGGCCGCACCCCGCCTCAACTGCTGCAACTCCAAGCTCAACCTAGGCAGTTAAGCGAGGTTGCGGGTTTGGCTCATATGATGTAGATATTTATGTATTGTACTAAAATTTTATAATAGCAAAAAAAATTAATTTCCTTGAAATACAAAATAATAATAATAAACACATATTTCATGCTGCCTCTTAAATCTTGCTAGTAATTTGTGTTATTGTGTATTTCAAACTAAGCAAAAGATAAAATTAAAAGTTGTACTCCCTCTGTTCCAGCCAAAGAGTTCTCATTTGAAAGTCAATTTTTTTTAAGAAAATGATATTTTTAGTAGTCCATTAGTAATAAAATGGCATTTCTATACTTTAATTTTTAAAAGTGGACTCTTTAAGCGAAACATTTAAAAATAAAATAGTAGACTCTTTGTCCTAAAACTGAGGGAGTAATTAATAGTAATCTTTAATATAAGTTCATGACTGAAAATTGATTACTTAAAACTAATAAATGTAGTTTAATTATTGATTTGATACGATCTCATGTCGACTAACCATTATAAAAAATGGACCTTTTTTTTCTAGTGAACGGGAGGATCACTAAAATAGTATAGTTTGACTTTTTTGGTGACCAAGTGTGGGATGAATATTAATATATATTTTTTAGGTCAAAATATGAAAATCACCCCAAAGTAACCACCCAATCCCATAATGCCCCTCAATGTTAAAATTTTTCCAACTTCATACCCAACCTTACCATTTGTCTTAGTTAGGACCCTCCTGTCAATAATCGTTAGAAATGCTAACGGATGAGGGGTCATTTTGGCCATTTCATTCGGGGGCAAAGTGAGACTGTCAAAAAACTTTTCTGAAAAAACAGACAAAATAATAATTAAAAAAACCCAACATCATATGTCATATTTACATTATATCCAATTTCTACAACTCAACATCAAATCTGCTCTTTCTCAAAGTCCATCTGTTCTTGAAGGTAGACCAATTTCAAAGGCGGAGGAGTGTGCAACAATTGAGTCAGGAAAATATTACACCTCAGTGGTGCACATTTCCGGCGAGATTGACGGCGTATCGACTCAGTCAATATTAGGTAAATTGAATGGAACCTTATTATTTTTAAAAGATCATGTATTCCAGGGTGTTCTTCGACCCGAGTATACTCGAGGAATTCGGGAGGAATTGGATAAAAGCGATGAGAGTCTCTCCGTGGCTTCGACTTTATACAGGAGAAAGCTCGAGGAGGTTTGGGATCGGCCAGACTAGAAAGGATTCATTCCAGAAAAAATCTGAACAGTTACATCCAATCACAAATTCAGGTCGAGTTTCAAATTCAGGACTCACCAGTAATTCCCATCTGGTTCCTCGGGTTCGGGTTTCAAATTTAGGTCGAGTTTCTCCTGAAACCAACATGGCTTCAATTGGAGGTTCCATGGCCGCGGGTTATGGTTACTGAAGTACAAGCCTCTAATGCATCGACTTTTACGCCGACCTCTATCGCCTTCTTCCGTATTGTAGTAGCCGACAACTCATCCCCATGCTCATGGTAGCCTCCTCTCGCCGCCGCCGCCACTTAGTAATTCAGAAAATTGAGCCGAGTAGGGCCCACTGAGGTAGAAATCGACGGTGTCGACGCCTAGCGGCCGCCATGGGGTTGAGTAAGATCCAAACCAAATTTGTGACCGCTTATTAGGCTCCACGATCTCTAAACACTTTTCCCACTTCCTCATCCTTATCCTTTTATACGCCCGCTGTTCATTATCACACTCTCTTGCCGTTAAAATTTTACATGTGCGCTTAATTTGGCATCTCACTTTGCCCCCGAATGAAATGACCAAAATGACCTCTCATCCGTTAGAATTTTTAACGATTATTAACGGGAGGGTCCTAATTGAGACAAATGGTAAGATTGGGTATGAAGTTGGGAAAATTTTAACATTGGGGGGCATTATGTGATTTGGTGGTTACTTTGGGGTGATTTTCATATTTTGGCCTATTTTTTTATTTAGTTAGAGTAAATAAAAGTCTAACATTTGAATACTACACTAAAAGTCCTATAATTCACGTGCTTAATGATTTTTTGTCAAATAATTAAATCTTCATCAAATTGATATTAACAAAAATAAATATTTGCCTCTTTAATTTGGAGGAAGGAAATATGGTTTTACATGTTTTCAATATAGTTTAAGAAAAATTGGGTGAAAAGAAGTATAAATAAACTCTTTGAATTGCAAAAGAAATGTATGTAATGAATACACCACATTAATATCTAAAAAAAGGTTACTAAAATTTTACATTTATAACATTATCACTCAAATATAATATTAATACAACTAAAGGAATTACTAAAAAAACTAGATTTGAATATTTAGAAAAGATGGAAATATAGAAGAAACATTTTTGGAATTGGTTTTCCACAAAAATAAATTGTGTTGAAATGTAAGGTCTGAGCTCGGAAACTTGGTTCGCTACACATGGACTACTCACACTAAGCGCCTCTATTTGGGTTATCCAAACCTACCACAAAAGTATATCGAAAGGTTGATGCCCGATAGTAGTGGGCAGCCACTAAATATATATCAAATTAATTATATGTTTGATACATGGTTAATGAGCACAAAAGCTAAAAAAAATCACTTCTATTGATCTATTTCTTATTCATTTTGCTTATATATAGTTTAGTTGGAAAAAAAATATGAAGTGTGTTTAACGCACAAGTGCAAAAAACTATAGCACATGCAAGCCTCATCTACCCGATGTGGATGGGGTATTACATTTGTGTCCGAAAAAAGAATTTATCTTTCTTGTTTAAACTGTTTCAAAAAAAAAACTTTCTAATTTTTTTATGAAACTACTTTACCGGTTTTCCTTGATGTGATTCACACGAAGTTACGCTATATGCACTCAATGTACACTCAAAACACACTACACTCAAAACACACTTCATATTATGGTTTATTAATTAATTTGTGAGTCATCTTTTCATAATGTTTTGATCAATCATGATATGTCAAGCATGTTTTGAGTGCACTCAAGCATTGCTCTTGATTCACATTTTAATTTATGAGTCTCACTTTAACATGAACATCTTTAGAGAATGTAGCACATACTTTCAATTATTTTTTCTTAATATGTATATCGGTCAAACATGACAATCTTCTAAGAATGAAATGTTTTTTAGGTTCTTAAAAAAAATTGTCAACTTTATAATATTTTCATTTTAGAAGTTATCTTTACAATTTTTAAATTTTTTCTAAGAAACATAGACGGTACCATGCAGGATTTTATTAATAGAAGACGAAAAAACAAACAGGAATCCTTACCCAATTCAGGGGGACAAAGAGTCAAACCTAAAAGGAAATACACTATCCAAAACATATAGCCCGACAAAAAGGAAAGCTATAAAAACCTAGAGGATCTTCACTAAAGGCTCTACTAACACTGCTTGGACATTGATGGAGAGAATCATACAGCCAAGAAGAGC
>JABEVN020003271.1:0-18810 GCA_013146195.2 Codonopsis lanceolata | reverse complement strand
GTTGCGTATTGCTAAAATTTAATTTCAAAAATATTATTGATATTTTATATTAATTAGAATTTAAGTTAAGTTAAGAAGTTAAGTTGTAATGTTAATGTTTTTATTTTTTGTAATTATATTGATGCTAATCATTTTAATTATTGATATTATATTATTAAATTAACATTTCAAATATTATTTTAATTTAATTTCAATTTAAGTTAACGTTACGTTAAGTTGTAATGTGAATGTTTTAATTTTTGTAATTATATTGATGCTAATCATTTTAATTATTGATATTATATTATTAAATTAACATTTCAAATATTATTTTAATTTAATTTCAATTTAAGTTAACGTTACGTTAAGTTGTAATGTGAATGTTTTAATTTTTTGTAATTATATTGATGCTAATCATTTTAATTATTGATATTATATTATTAAATTAACATTTCAAATATTAATTTAATTTAATTTCAATTAAGTTACGTTAAGTTACGTTAAGTTAAGTTAAGTTAATTTGTAATGTGAATGTTTTATTTTTTGTAATTATAGTGATGCTAATCATTTTAATTATTGATATTATTTTATTAAATTTACATTTCAAATATTATTTTAATTTCGGTTTCAATTTAAGTTAACATTAAGTTACGTTAAGTTAAGTTAAGTTAAGTTAAGTTGTAATGTGAATGTTTTATTTTTTGTAATTATATTGATCTTAATCATTTTAATTATTAAATTAACATTTCAAATATTATTTTAATTTAATTTCAATTTAAGTTAACGTTACGTTACATTAAGTTAAGTTGTAATTTGAATGTTTTTATTTTTTGTAATTATATTGATGCTAATCATTTTAATTATTGTTTAAAATATTATTTTAATTTAATTTTCAATTTTATTTCCATATATTTTTGATATTTTATATTAATTAAATTCAATTTAATTTTCATTATCGTGTGAGTAAAATCATTGAGAAAAAACTTTAATTATTTTTTAAAATCCTTTAGCGATAATTTCCGTCATTGAAATTGTTATTTTAAAAAATTAAAAATTATTATTTTTAAAAATACTTTAGCGACGGAAATTTTAAATCGCTGAAGTATTTAATTACATTTTTTAACACTTTAGCATTGAATTTTCGTCATTGATTAATTTTAATTAAATTTTAAACGCCTTTAGTCATTGAAATTGTTACAAAGCACTTTAGCGACGATTTTAAAATGAAAGTCAATTTTAATTAATTTTTTAAGCCTTTAGCGACTATAATTTTCCTTCGTAAAATTCAATTTTAATTAATTTTTTAAAATCAGATTAGCGACGGAATTTCTACGTAAATAAAAATTGACTTGCTTCCCGCTTTGCCAGCCAATTTTCCGTCGGCGAAATAAGCCGAGGAGTAATTTACGGAAATATTGACGTTCGTTCTTTGAAGCGGCAGAAAATTCGTCAATATTTCAGTAATTTGGGACAATGCGCTTCCGTCGGAAATCTGCTGCAACAGAGAAAGAATTCGGCCCGATAAATTAAAATTAAGCTAATGCTTAATTCATTGTTGATTCCGTCGCTAAAATTGGCCTTCAGCTGACGAAAATTTCCGTCATTGATAAATTCGTCATTTGTTCTAAAATTCAAAATTCGTAGGGTAAAATTCGTGCTGATCGGCGGCAGGAAAATTCCGTCGCTAAAATTCCTTCGGTGAAGAGCACTATTTCTAGTAATTGAATCTATACGTCACTTTAGATTATGATCTATCATCACCTAGATCATGTATGAACACAGTCCAACTTATCGCTCTAGGTAAATCAATAGGTCCAAATTACATTGTGATGGTGAGCATTGTATTTACGTTCGTTTGTTCAAAGCAAAATAAAGGATTGATAAACACCACAATCAACAAGAATTAAAATGAATAAAAATTAATATAAAACAATATATTCGATACAAGTTAACTCCAATTCTAGATTATGGAGTTAGATTTTCATAATAATTGAAACCTTGTACAAAACCTTGAACCATTCTTGAAGAATCTTTCTCCTTAGACAAGACAAAAAAATAATACGAGAACTTCGCTCTCCATTTTTTTCCTAACTAAAGGGATCTATTTATACCTAATTAATCATACATCAAGGAGGAAAAGGAGATACATTATAATTAAAACACTAAAAAGAATTAAAATAAGACTTGCACAATTCCCAAGACAATTGGAACACAATAAGTGGCGGCTGATTTTTCTCAATAAAATATGATTTTCAGCTTTTTGGACTTTAAGTTTCCATTTTGCATTTGGTCCAAGTTCTTCAATTCGGCAAAAAGTGCCTATATTTTGCACAATTATTCCAAAAGTCCCTGAAACTATAAAACAAAACTAAAACACATATTAGACAACAAAATTCTCAAGAAATAGCATAATTTAGTCGGAATAATACTCAATAACTGCGTATAAAATACAGTCATCATCACCCAAACGAATTAATTCCATTGTTCGTTCAACTGACATCGGTTCAAGGTATGGCTTGAGTCGGTGTCCATTAACTTTAAAAATTTCATTGTTCTTTGGATTTTGTATATCAACAGCCCCATGGGGATAAATTCTACAATTATAAAAGGACCAGACCACTTAGATTTCAACTTTCCAGGGAATAACCTAAGTCTAGAATTAAAAAGTAAAACTTTCAATCCTGGTCGAAACATCTTATTGGCTAATCCCATGTCATGATATTTCTTGGTCTTCTCTTTATAAATTTTGGCATTCTCATACGAATTTAGCATGTGTTCTTCTAATTCATTTAATTGAAACAATCTTTCCTCACCAGCCAGAGTTAAATCTAAATTTAATTCTTTAACAGCCCAATAAGCCTTATGCTCAATTTCAACTGGTAAATGGCAGGCTTTGCCATATACCATTCGATATGGACTCATTCCTATTGGGGTTTTAAAAGCAGTTCGGTATGCCCATAGAGCATCCTTAAGTTTAGATTCTCAATCTTTACGATTAGGCCTAACAGTCTTTTCTAGTACTGCCTTAATTTGCCTATTACTAACCTCTACTTGGCCAGATGTCTGAGGATGATAAGGTGTAGCTAGCTTGTGAGTTACACCATGTTTCTTAAGGACATTATTCAATAGCTTATTAGTAAAGTGAGTTCCTTGGTCACTTATTATGGCCTTGGGTACTCCATATCTAGCAAACAGGTCTTCTACAAATTTAACCACAGTTTTACCATCATTTGTTTTCATTGCTATGGCTTCAATCCATTTAGACACATAATCAACTGCTACCAAAATATATTCACAATTATTTGATACTGGAAAATGACCCATGAAATCAATGCCCCAAACACCAAAGATTTCAACAACCAAATTGATATGCAAGGGCATTCCGTTTCTTTTTCCTATTCCACCAGTTCTTTGACATTTATCACAAGTTCTATAAAATAATTCACAATCTCTAAAAACAGTAGGCCAATATAAACCAGATTGTAAAATTTTTCTAGCAGTTTTATTCCCACTAAAATGACCCCCACAAGAATATTCATGGCAGAATTTCATAATACCTTGTTGGTCTTTTTCTAGAATACATCGTCTGATTAACGAGTCTGAACATATTTTATATAAATGAGGCTCTTCCCAAAAATAATTTTTCGTTTCAGTCAAAAATTTCTTCTTTTCATAATGATCAAAATCAGGATTTATGATATCAGACACATAATAATTGACAAAATCAGCATACCAATGATCTGAATCTTTAACAGCTAACAGTTGCTCATCAGGAAAATCATCATTTATGGGAATTGGATCATCAAGAAATTGACGTTCAAGCAAGGGTGAAAATTCTAATCTAGACAAATGGTCAGCTACGACATTTTCAGTTCCCTTTTTATCTTTGATTGTGATGTCAAATTCTTGCAACAATAGCATCCACCTAATTACTCTAGGCTTAGCATCTTTCTTACTTAGTAAATATTTTAATGCAGAAAGATCAGAAAATATTATCACCTTTGATCCTAACAGATATGATCTAAATTTTTCTAAATCATACACAACTGCCAAAAATTCTTTTTCTGTTGTGGTATAATTTAATTGTGCAACATTTAATGTTCTACTAGCATAATGAATTACATGAGGTTTTCTATCTACCCTTTGTCCTAACACGGCTCTAATTGCAAAATCTGATGCATCACACATGATTTCGAAAGGAAGAGATCAATCAGGGCTGGGTAAAATAGGGACAGTAGTTAATCTTTCTTTTAGTAAATTAAATGCATTTAAGCATTCTTGATCAAAAACAAACTCTGTATCTTTTACTAACAAGTTACATAGAGGTTTACAGATTTTGGAAAAATCTTTTATGAATCTTCGATAAAAACCAGCATGCCCTAGAAAACTTCTAACACCTTTAACAGATGTTGGAGGGGGTAGTTGTGAAATAACTTCAATTTTTGTTTTGTCAACTTCAATGCCTTTATTTGACACAACATGCTCTAAGACGATTCCATGTTTGACCATGAAATGACTTTTCTCCCAACTTAAAGTTAAATTTGTTTCACATCATCTTTTCAAAACAGATGTAAGATTTTCTAGGTAATGATCAAAAGAATTACCAAAAATTGAAAAATCGTCCATGAAAACTTCTACACATCTTTCAACTAAGTCTGAAAATATAGAAATCATGCATCTTTGAAAGGTGGCTGGTGCATTACATAATCCAAAGGGCCTTCTCCTAAAAGCAAAAGTACCAAAGGGACATGTAAAAGTTGTTCTCTCTTGGTCTTCAGGTGCTACAGGGATTTGATTGTAACCAGAAAAACCATCAAGAAAGCAATAATACTCGTGACAGGCTAGTCTTTCAAGGATTTGGTCAATAAATGGCAAAGGAAAGTGGTCTTTCCTAGTTGCGGCATTTAGTTTTCTCAAATCAATGCACATTCTATAACCAGTTATTGTTCTTGTAGGGACTAATTCATCTTTTTCATTTTTAACAACTGTAATTCCTGACTTCTTAGGAACTACTTGAACTGGACTAACCCATTTACTATCTGATATTGGGTAAATTATACCTGCATCAAGAAGCTTAAGAACTTCTTTTCTTACGGCTTCTTCCATGTATGGGTTAAGTCTTCTTTGTCTTTCTCTTGAAGGTTTACTACCTTCTTATAAGTGTATTTTATGCATGCACATAGATGGACTAATACCTTTTAAATCATCTAAGGATCATCCTATAGCTTCTCTATGTGTCCATAAAACTTTCAATAAACTTGCTTCTTGCTCTTCAGTTAAATCAGCTGCTATTATAACAGGCAAAGTTTTACCTTCCCCTAAAAATGAATATTTTAACTGGGGAGGTAATGACTTTAATTCTTCTACTGGAGGAGATTTAACAGAAGGCATAAATTCAGAATTTTCTGCTCTAGTTGTTTCTTCTACTTTAACCTTCTCGGTATTTCCTTCTTTATTTTCTACTTTAACATTCTCTATCTCAATCTCTTCTAAAAGAGATTTCAAAATCTCTACTTCATCTTCTTTAATTTCAATACTTACTTCTTCTACTTTATTTGTATTTTCAGTACTGTTTTTTGATTCTGATTCTTTCTCTTTATTTTCTTTGTCTTTATTTTTAAGAGTTTCTAACTTTTCTCTTTATTGTCTTTCTTCCTCTTCTATTTCTCTTTCTATCTCTTAAATGTCAAATTTTATGGGAGGGATAGGACTATCATCATAAACTATAAATACATCTTTCTCATAGTCTTCATCTTTATTATCTTCTTCAAAAGTTTCAGTTGATAATTTTTCAATTTCATCTATGGAAAAACATGCATTTATGTCACTAGGTCTATTCATATCATCATAAACAGAGATTTCAACAGTTTCACCTAGGACTGACATTGTGAGTTTACCATTTTTCACATTTATCATTGTGTTGGCAGTGGCCATAAAAGGTCTGCCTAACAATATGGGAACTTCATTATTCGTGCAAATCTTCCTTTCCATCTCTAGAACAACAAAGTCGACTGGAATGATTAGTTTATCAACTTGAACTAGGATATCTTCCACTATACCCAAAGGATATTTAACTGAACGACTAGCTAATTGCAATTGCATACTAATGGGTTTTAGTTCTCCTAACCCTAACTGTTTATAGACCGCAAAATGCATCAAGTTAATACTTGCTCCTAGATCTAGCATGCCTTTCATCTTTTTAGAGCTTCCCAAGGAAACTTGGATATTAAAGCTACCAGGGTCTTTCAACTTAGGGGGTAGTTCGGGTTGTAAAACTGAGCTTACATTTTCATAAACAATAATTTTCTCATTGTTTTTAAACTTGTGTTTCTTAGAGTGAAGATCTTTGAAAAACATTGCATAGGCTGGAATATTTTTAATAACGTTAAGCAAAGGAAGATTAACATTCACTTTGGATAACATATTATAAATTTTCGTAAATTGTTTGTCCATTCGGTTTTTCATAAGTCTTCTAGGGAATGGTATTGGAGGAACATATGGTGGTGGAGCCACATAAGGTTCCTCTTCTTCTGGTTCTAATTCTTTTTCTACTTCTTTATCTCTATTTTGAACCTCTTTCTCTTGTTCTTTATTTGGAACTTCTACTTCTACTTCTTGATTAATTGTTTCATTATTCTCATTACTATCATTATCTTCTTTTTCAGAATTCACTACTTCATTAGGCATATTAGAAGAATGAACATGATCACTTACCTCGTCACCTATTACTTTACCACTTCGCAAGACGGTGATTGACTTTGCTTGCTCGGTTTGACTAGGGAACTTCCCTTCTTCTCTTTTCTCGGCTTCAGAAGTCAAAATGTGCTTCTTTAAATTTTTAATCTCTTCGAGCATAAATTTCATCAACACTACTTGACTTTTGTTTGTTCCATCTTGTTTTGGAGCTTCTTCAATCCTTAATTGATTTTGATTTGGAAATTGTTTTGGTTGAGGTGGTTGAGGCTGGAATTGTTGAGGTTGTGAAGGCTTATTTCCTCCCCAAGAAAAGTTAGGATGATTCCTCCAATCAGGATTATATTTGTTTGAGTAGGGATCATTCCTTGGCCTTTGAGGGTACATATTCATAGCATTAGCCTGTTCAGCATACATAGAACTTGATGGACAAAACTTAGTAGCATGAGAATATAATCCACATAAAGCACATGCTTCTTGAATTGGCCAATTTTCAAATTGAGCTTGTGTATCTGATTTTTCTTGAACTTGATATAGACCTCTATTTTTACCTCTAGCACTTTTCTGTTGAGAATTAATACTTAACATCTCAAATAATTCCTCTAATGCTTCTGGTGTCATTCTATTAATAAAACCACCAGCTGCACTATCAACCATAGTTTGTAAGCCTAGCGAAAGACCATGATAAAATTGAAGCACTAACACATGTTGAGCCAAATTATGATGAGGACGCATAATGAGCAGATTTTTAAATCTATCCCAAGACTCATGGAATGTTTCACCTGGTTCATTTTGGAATAACATGATTTTTTTTCTATATTCAGTAAGAGATGCATGCTTGTAAAATTTACTCATAAACAAATCATATAATTGAGCCCAAGTAAAAATACTACTAGGTGTTAAGTTCATAAACCATCGCTTTGCCAGTTCTTTTAATGCACTGGGAAAATATTTCATTTTAATTTGGTCTTCAGTCAACCCTCCTAAAGGAAAAGTACTCATCAGGTATTCATACTCTCTTAAGAAACTGACAGGATCTTCATGAGGCATTCCATGAAAAGATGGTATGATGTTAAAATAATGGCCTTTTAGTTCGAAATTCCTTACAGCATCTGGTAAGACTAAACATGATGTTACTACATTTAATGAAGGTCTACTGAAATCATTAATAGTTCTTTGATTTACTACTACTTCCATATTTCTTCTTGCATGTTCTTCTTCTCTTTGATTTGCATTAACCGGGCGAACCAGATTTTCAGGATTTTGATTAATATCTTCCATTGTAGGATCAACCAGAGGATCCTCTTGAATCAATTGTTCTTGAATATCAGACTGGGAAGCTTGACTTTCAAGATCTTCTCGATTTCTTCTAATATTATTTATATCTTGATTTAGTTCTACCAATTTAGGATTCAAAGACCTACGACCGTGCATAAAATAAATTAAAGCAATTTAAAACAATTAACTATTAAAGCAAAATAAAATAATTTTTTTTTGTATTTTTAGTTTTATAAAAACTGAAAATTAAATTAAACTACAAATTACGCTACCAACAAACTAACTACGTGAACTAGCTTGTCCCCGGCAACGGCGCCAAAAACTTGATCGATGTCTTATTTTAATTATTTCCTTGTAAGTGGACAAGACTATTATAGAATAGTATTGGAAGCAATGGTCGAACCCACAGAGACAAGAGATCACGAATAGTGCAATTTATTGATAGCAAATTATTAATCTAAAGGGGTTTTTGTAATTATTTTATTCTAATCTACTATTTAATATTTAGGTGTTTAACTAATTAGCAGTAATTACATGTTATGAAGATCGTATGGTGGATAGCAA
Source organism: Codonopsis lanceolata (assembly GCA_013146195.2). Classification (NCBI taxonomy): domain Eukaryota; kingdom Viridiplantae; phylum Streptophyta; class Magnoliopsida; order Asterales; family Campanulaceae; genus Codonopsis; species Codonopsis lanceolata. The sequence continues at coordinate 10,296 of JABEVN020003271.1, read as the reverse complement.
TCTAGGATTCGTGTTTCACTTGTATTTCCTCTATATTTAATTCATAATAAGTATCATTCAATTTCTTGGGTTCGTTCACAAAAGATAGATATAGTCTGTTGAACAATTGGTTAAGCCTCCATCCCCGCAAAATTCATCCATTCTATATCCTAAGCATAAGAACATATGGTCTATCTGTCACCTAGATCATGTATGAACCTGGTCCTAACTTATCACTCTCGTGCATCGATAGGTCCAATTTATTGTGATGGTGAGCCAGTGTACGACATATGCACATTGGTCATGCAGTTATCTGCACTTCTAGGCCTTTATTATTTGCGATTACATTCATTTGTTCAAAGCAAAATAATAGAGGGATTGATAAACACCACAATCAACAAGAATTGAATGAACATAAATATGAATTAAAACATAAATTCGATACAGGTTACCTCCCACCTCCTAGATTAGTGATGATTTAGTTCATCATAGACAATGAACAGCACATGGAGATGAATGGAAACATGATCTGATCTTCAATAATTGTAATTACACAATCTAACCATGTTATACAACCTAAAATCTATCATAAAACTATACAAAACTGTTTCCAGCCGTTTCTCTATATCTTAGGCTTTGGCAGCCGATCTCTATTTATACCAAAGAGTTATAATCCAATCGAATCTCCAGTGAAAATACGAACTTCTCGCATTCTGACCACCTTGCGGTCGCAAGGTGTGGGGTACCTTGCGTCCGCAAGGTCTCCAGTTTTCCGGCCCTTGGTTTTCTGACTTTCTTCATGTTACTGTCCACCTTGCGGGGGCAAGGTCTGAAACACCTTGCGACCGCAAGGTCTCCAATTTGACATATCTTCTTTTCTTCTTTATTTTCCATCTTGAGCCCTTTTTGGAATTTGCATATAAAACCCTGGAGTTTTGCATATTTTTACTAAAAACCCTGAAACTTACAAAACTCACTGAAAACATATATCAGTAGTCAAAAGCCTCGTGAAATAGCATAATTTAAGTCATAAAAGCATATGAAATCGACCTATAAAATACATCGATCAAGAGCTAATAACGTAACGATATTTGATTTAATCTAATTTCCATCGATATATGTTGATCTGTCTACTGGCCATTAGTAGTCCATCAGTAAAACACGTACGATGGATCATAATTGGACTCAAGACAATGGATATCATATGCAAAATATTTGAACACATTAACTTTGTATAGTTTAAGACTAGTAAATAGTTTGATAGTTGTATAATTAAACATTCAATGACATCCGAAACCATGAGTTTTTATTGTATAACTATATTACATCAGGAAGATTCCAACACAGATACCACACCCTTGTCTGTCTGGATCATGTCGAACATGGGTATGGTTAGTAACATGACGAGACCTGGTTTTATATGCAGCTCAAAACCATATATTGATTAAACATCTTCCATCGATCAAGTAGTATTTTTCATTTTGCAACTTCTTAACATTACAACTTTTGGCTCAGCATCCAAACACGTTTACGGTATTCTGCTAGCGCCCAAAGGGGAAAAATGTTTCGGTATTCTGCATAATGCAGCATGCAGTTTTTCATGTAGACTCCGGTAATTTCCTGCAAGTTTAATTATAGTAAGATTTATAAAATGGTATCCCTTAGTACAGAGAGAGAGAGAGAGAAAGAAAGAGGTGACACAATACCTGTTGCGGAAAATCTCCATTTTCCATTTGTTCATTTATAAGTAACTTTGCTGCTTTATGTAAAGGAGTTGGATCTCTTTTAGCCTAATTAGATAATTTTAAAAAAAGTAATTGTTAGTTAAAATAAAGGATTATTTAGGAATTATTTTTTAAAATAACATAAAATTTATTATTATAGAGATTTTAGAGATCACACAAACCCGGCCTCCATACATAAGACCAAGCATAGCCCATGAGGTTTGAACTAAATTTGTTCGATTTCCAGTCAATGGTGTGTATATCTGAGTTACCAAAATATTAGATACATAAGATTGAGAAAACAATAGAAGAAGTTACTTGAGTTTGCCGAGAAATTACTTACCTCGCTTGGACATGATTGAATGCTTTCACCCCAACCACCTTCCTCGTTTTGTGTTGATAGAAAAAAGTTCACAGCTTTACGAATGGCTTTGCTATTGTTGTAAGTTTGGCCAGCATGACTTAACCCTGCAACCACACAGAATGTGCCATAGAGGAAGCAAATTCCCCAATAGCCATACCTGTAGTTCAATCCATAAATTATTATAACTATTACCCATATTTTTTCACCAAAAATTACTTTCCAAAAGAGGTAATAAGTTCACGCATATCAAATTAACTACTTTTCAACTACAGAATAATATGTTAAGATTTATATACCATGAGCCATCGGAACTGCTCTAGAAAAGCGTATCCCTTTTTCCACAGAAATTTTGATTTCTTTGTTGCGATGCCCTGGGTGCAAACTTTTAAACAGTACCAAGGCGTGGATTATGGACGCAGTGCACTCAACATGCCTATACCATGAAATAATTGTTAGATTTGATAATAGAGATATAGATAGACTGCCCAAGATGATCTTCTATTACTGATTACAAATGTATATATACAAGATATAGATCGTTTCATATTCTAAAGCTAGTCAAAGATTAACCCTGGCAGGATAATGCATGCAGTCAAGATTGAGAGATATCTTGGGTATCTCAAGAGTTGTTTGTTATTTATGTCTTTCATTGATTCTTCTAGTCTTTCACCCCCCCTCAAGCGAAACGGAATGAAATGGAGCTTGAGCTTGAATTTGTTGGAGCACCCTTTCATTTGTAACATCAGTGAGATGATAATGCCATGAGCAATGCAAAAGCGGCACATCAAATCATTAAGATTAAAGAATAACTTCAAATTGTTGTAGTAGCTAGCAAGCCACGACCCATTGTTGACTATAATCTGTGGTTCTATAAGAGAGAACCAATCATCAAGTGACCAATGCGAATTTCGGGTACAAAGATATTTAGTTGGGGTTTCTAGATCACCCATCATAAGAAGAGAAGAAAGATCAACTTTAAGAGCACGAGAACATAGTTGAAGGCAGTGAGAATCTTTTTCATAGAATATGCTAGAAAGGGAAATGGAAGATTTTGAGTTAACAAAATAAGAGTTGGCGAAGACATCCGAATACGAGTGAGAAGTTCTTTGTAAGTAAGAAAACAAGTGATCAAGAATTTCTGACTTTGTGAGAAAGGATGACATTTCAAGAGTTTCAGGAATGGCTAGACAACACCCATCAAGTAAGAGAGGTGAGGGAAAGTTGCTAGACAAGGTGGAAGGAAAGGTGGATTGGAATTGAGAGATATCAAGATTGGTAGAGAGGAACGGGATATCGACAGGAGAAACAATCGATGTAGAATGGGTAAGCTTAAGGTTTAAGGTTTGCTCTTCTTGAATGAGCAGTTCAAAGAGGGTGTCAAGAGACAAAGTGGCTCGATGGGGGTAAAAACAATTACGAAGAAAAGGGATAAACATAGTGTCTAAACCCTCTACTACAAAATCAATTAACTCATTTTGTGGTGTTATATATCCAGCTTTTCCTAGCGAAGAAATGAGAGAGCGAACTTCAGAAATATAATTCGTTATGGATTGGGTTGGTAGCTTTTGAAGGCACCACAAATTATCATAAATGTCTTGAGCATACCAATTCAAGGATTTTTGAGGAGGAGAAGAAGAGGTTATATTTTCAGCTTTTCTAAAACTGAGATCCCAACGATATGGACAAACTAGAGCAGTGTGGCCAAGTTCATCACATATTTGGCAAGAGACAACCGAAGATGAAGATAGTTCAAACGAACTTTCCATGAGTATAGACTTTGTGAGATGATAAGGGAGCTACTTGAACGGGCCTGTGACAAGTTGGCAAGAGGTATTGGAGAAAAAAAAAATTCGGCTGTAGACAAGTTTAAGAGTGAGCTTGAAGATTACTAGAAATCCAAGAACTGTGAAAGAAAAGGTTTTATTTATTTATTTATTTTTTTTTTTTAAAGAACAGAGGGAGAGAGTGAGAGCAAATATTGGGGAGAGAGAGTGAATGGTTTGAATAAATTATTAACAAAGTTTGGTGCACAAAATAGTCAAAGCGGTCCTTTCAAGAAACTTATTCACAGCAGGGAACAACTTTGAAGTCCGTAAGGAGGAGGAAAGCGATACCAATTGCGATTTCGACAAAAGCCGGAGCGGGGACGAGAGACCAAAGGTGGAAGAGAGGGAAGAAATGAAGTCGCCTGTGATGATATAGATGAGGAGGTAGCGGATACCGGCGGAAGTTTGGTTGGGAGTAGGGGTTGTTACGGCTTTGGGTGTGAAGCCGAGTCGCTTGGCCGGAAACAGAGCAAGACAAGACCGACGACTATGGCCGGGAAGAAGAGGAAAATTTGGGTTTAGGAGATAAAAGGGCAGTGGTCCGGAACAGACGGGGCGATGACGGCAATGGTTAGGCCCAGGAAAATGTTGTTGGAGATCGGAGATGAAGGAGAAATTTAGGCTGGGTGCCGATATGAGATTCGAATTTGAGAGAGAGAATGGAGATGGCCGAAGATGGCCGCGGTTGAGAGAGAGCGATTGGACTGGGAAACTCGTTGTCTTCGTCGGATCTTAGATAAGTGAACGGAGAAGGCGAAGCTTTGTCCGGGTAATGGCAGATCTGGAATTGGCGTCGACGATGGAGATTCGCCGAGAAAGAAAGTAGCCGATCAATTGAAGAGACAAGGAAGTGGGTGTTTCAGCTTATGGCGTGAGCCTTTCATGGCTCGATACCATGTTAGATTTGATAATAGAGATATAGATAGACGCCCAAGATGATCTTCTATACTATTACAAATGTATATATACAAGATATAGATCGTTTCATATTCTAAAGCTAGTCAAAGATTAACCCTGGCAGGATAATGCATGCAGTCAAGATTGAGAGATATCTTGGGTATCTCAAGAGTTGTTTGTTATTTATGTCTTTCATTGATTCTTCTAGTCTTTCAATAATAATGTATAAATATGATAATATTTGGCATCAAGATTACTTCCAACTAATAAATGAAATCATTTAAATCTAAAGAACATATAAAATTCTTACTCTTTCTCAACCACAATGTCCGCAAATACTTCCGATGGGTTCAATACCTGAGATGAAAGGAAGAGAAATTAATTTATATTTTTCTGAAGGTTAAGATAAACTGATAATCATCAAAACATCGCTGAATATACGACAAAGACAAAATATAGGAAACAAAAATCGAAGAATGTTTCACTAACTGAAAGTTTTGGTGTCATTTCTACAAGCATGCATATAGAACATGTTAAGCAAAGGTTGGCAAATATTGGTAACCTCTAAATATGGTTGAGGAAACCTGTGGCTCCCAAACAAAAGAAAAACCACGCTTTTTAGGACTAGGACTCTGTGAAACAAAACAAGTAGAAAAGGAATAATGTTTGTTACAAAAGTCCATGGGATCGAAAATATGAATACAAGCATTAGTTTCTAGTTGGTTAAAGGTTACTAACCCTATAAATTATGAAATGGATCGACGAGAAACAATTTAACAAATATAAAATATTTTCATCACTTGAACTAGTAAAGAAAAAAGGGATCGAGAGCATGTTTTTGAAAGTTATGTTAGTTCAACCATGAACGTAATATTTCATGGCTCAAATTGATTTTAAAAAGTTTAATGTATTTTGAAATAAGTGAGACTTGTTAAACTTTTATACATGCATGAGTTTCAACCATAAATAATTTTCTAGAAACTCATGATACTTTAATAAAACCCAAAACCTTGGAACACATAATTCTCACGATTTAATGGACAAAAACATGTAATAGAAACTAACTGGATCCATAATGTCAATTTCAATTCTGACGATTCGAGAAAGTGGAATTTTCGACCTTGCCTTGTACTTTAATTTCTCTTTGATGGCGAGGAGAGTTTCCCTTTAATTTCCCTTTTCTTTACTATTCTTTTATGAAGGCTCACTATTAGTCTTTTTCTCAAAAATATATATATATATATCTATCCGTCTCTTCTTACGGATGAAACCATACCTATATATATAATGAGAAAGTGGGTTTGTTAAAAACAAACCAATTTCCTTAGCCTCCAAGCCACCGCCACAAGGATGGCAAATAGATAAACATTAAGAATAGATAAACATTAAGAAGTGATGTTTATCCATTAAAGGGAAAATATATACATATGTGTCTATTATTATGTATATATTATGTACAATTTTCAAAGGCATAGGAAGAGGAGAGTACCACTTTAAAACTCCCAAGCTTTAACATAATTTTATTCCCACTTAACCATCGAATGAGACATTTACATGTTAAAACTTTATTTACCATTAATTCATATGGGTCACCTTTTAATGATAAATCTAAGACTTTCGATTTGAGGCGATCAAGCGCTCGCTTACTTTGCTTCACCCATCAATACAACAAAAATACTAAAAATTCACAAAAGCAAGTCTTTCTTACTTGTAAATAGAGGAGGACATTGATCGCCTCATACAAGCGCTTCCAAATCGACTTTAACCAACAATCTCTGTGGCATTTGTGACAATAACAAAAGACACTACAAGAGGGATGCACATCTATATTAAGCACTTATTTGATCTTATATTAGTCGTAATAATTATAATTATAACATATGAGCTATTTAATAACCTTTAGTGCTTCTAAGCAAGGCGAGAGACAACCCAACCTTGATCTTGGTCCAAAAGTCCACGATCCCTTTGAATCGCCGACACATTTTTCCGAAATCTCCGGATTTTCTTTAACCTTCCAATTAAATACATAATTTCTAAACTAAGTTAATTTTATACATTATTGGAGTAGAGAAATATAACCATAGTGCATGAGCCAACTTGTGATTCTTTAATGTGAAGTGAGCCTTTTTTTAGAGAGTCCAGTAGTCCTCAACCATATTAGTTGCAATGATTGCTTGAGTTGCAAGAGAACAATCCCATAATTGACTACCAAAGCTTTGCATTTTCATTCCATCTTCGCGCCATAAGTAGCGGGAACTCTAGCGATGATTGAACTCCCCACCATTTGGATTCCCCACCCACATCATTTGTAAACTCTATATTGATCAATCAAAATCCGAGTAAACTACACGGATAAATTTCAAAAATAAAGTGTTGATCAATGCATGGTAAGAAGGAATTTTTTGTGATAACCGAGGGTAAACGCCACAACAACATGGCACATTGGATCCACCTATAGACTAAAACCACCACGGTAACCGTTGAATAATTTTTGTTGATGTCATCCATATAAGTTTTCTTAATGGCTATCTTATCCTCAATTTTCTTTTTTTCCTTCTTGATTTTATTTGGATATTGCTAACTCACAAATTCCACTTGTAGCATCATCGATGAAATTTTGAACTATTAATTACCTCACCCAAGGAATTCTATTATTCATATGTACAAATTTTCTTAGTAAAACCCCAAAATTCATCCAACTTACATTAAACAAAACATACCTTTTCAACGCATCCAATTGTAATGTATCTGCTTCTTTCCATAGCGCATCAACTCAACCGCTTTTGAATGCTCTCTCGTATCTTCTTTAACGCCGAAGTTATGATGGGCTCACTAACATAGTGAAGTGTATCCCATAGAAGATCTTGTATGTAGGTATGACGATAGTAAAGATCTTCCTGTGAATTCAAATTTAGATTGTTTCAGTTTACTCTACTACAATATTATAATACATCTGTATTTAAATGAATATTACGCCTACATTTTTGTTCCTTGAATAATAGCTCAAAGTTTCATTTCGTTTTTTTTTCTTTGATAACAAAATACTCCAACCTTCCAAGTAATAATAAGTCGTCGTTTTTTTCTTTCCTTTTGTAACATAGCTTATGACGCTGTTTATTCCAAACTATATCCTTGTAGGCGATGGGGTGAATTTCTTGTCTGAGTGATAGAACAAGATCCGTTATCGGCCCATGAATTTTTTTCCCATACAAGTACGACATTGGCATGTACGTTGTTCGACAATAACACCACATCTTCGCTGCATTTCAAAGACACAAGAGACTGGGTAATTAAGAGGCAGTGTTGAAGGTTTTTCAGCAAGTTATAGCAGTTTTATTATTTTACTTTACTTGAGAGTTAGACATAGCTATGTTGTGGATCAACTTTTGTCTTAAGGCAAACCGAAAGTGCAAAATAATAAATCTGTCAGTGACGTGAATGAATTCTTACAATGTTTCTTTATTGGATCATTAACGTGTGTTTTGTCCTAATATGGTTTAGTTCGAAATCCAATTAAAATGGTCTACTAAAGTTGTAAGATATTCAATTTGTTGAAGGACCAAACTGAAAATGAAAGAAACCTTTTTGTAAAAAGTAGGTTATGGCCCCAATAGATCAGTCAATTGGGTGGGTTGGGATGGGGTGGGTAATGGTTAAAATGGGTCGGAACCTATTACAATACGAATATCAAACGGGTCAAATTGATCTGGTTGAATCGGGTCGGATATTGCAATGTACTTGTTTAAAACGGGCTGACCCGTCTTAACCCGTATATTTTTTCCCCAAAAAAGCAATATATTTATAGATTAAAAACTATCGGGGCAAAAATAGGTAACGGGTGTGAACCGTTTTAACCCAAATCGTTAATATTTTTTGGTTGAAATGGATTACGCGTTTTGACCCCAAAATGTTATGGGTTAGGTTGTGACTAGTAATTTTCAGTTCAGGATAGGTCACACTAACGGGTTTCGAGTTGTAATTGTAAGACTTGGTCCCAAATGACGTTTTGTTACGTATAAAAACAATAGAACTTTATTCTCCTTCATTAGAGTTTGCAAGAGAGTGAAAGTCACAACAAAACGATCATTTGGAAGTTCCACGCCGAAGATCAAGAATCTCATCAACAAATCAAGATTCTCAAACCCAAAATCACGAGTTCACCATCAATGGATTCAGGTACGTACGCTTCCTCTTTTCGGTTTATCATGATAGAGATATTGCAGTATGCTGTTTAATGTTCGTCTCAATTCAAAGCATGCAATTTGACGATAATTATTAATCCTACAGTACTCTTGCTTTGTAATTGTATTAATGAAAGAATAGTTTTTAATCTTTTGAATTTTGATAACAATTGATCATTTAAGAAATACGTTTGGTACTCAAACTAAATAAACATCAACGTCAAACATTTCATAGTTTTGTTTAACTTTAATTTGTTGTACCAGATGATAAGGCAAAAGTATGAAACAAACCAAAATTCTGAGAAGTGGATTGCAACCATCCCACTCATATACACCAAGAACCTACACGAAAAATAATATAGGAATAAACTATAAGCAAAAATTTAGGAAAGACGGTCGTACGGACACTTTATGTAAGACGTACGGATCCCCTTGACCCGACCCATTGTGTGTTAACGGGTTGAGTTGTAAGAAAATAGGGCTTGGTCTTACAAATTAAGATCGGAAAGACCTACTAGTTTCCTTTTTCACAAATATGTTATATCGAAAGATAGGTTTTTCCCCAAGAGGGTATCGAAGTTGCACCCCCATGATCAAGGATCCACTTTCGGCCTCTAGCCACTACACCATTGCCATCATCTGGACCTTCTCCTAGCAAACATAGCTAGCGTCAACCTAGCATAGTGCTATGGCCTTCAATATAGAACATCCACCATCATCATTCCGCATAACATATATACATATTTTCCCCAAGTTTATATAAAACGTTAACAATTAAGCAACTAAGAATTTTATTAATTGGATAGTTGGATAGAAGGGACATAGTTAATTACTTGATGGTTGTAAATATATCGAATCATCTCCACCTTATGTTCTTTGGTTAGAATGGTATTCATCGCTCCACTGATGTACAATGCGATGATCTACAATTGAAAACATTAAGCATCGTAAGAGAAAAAAAAAATCTAACTAAATATAGTGTTTTACAAAGCAAATTATCTCAAATGATACGAATAGAGTTAATGATTTTCCAAACACTTACTAAGAGGAGGGTAAAGAACAAAGGGCCAAGATTTTCAAGCCAGCCGCCTCCCTTAGCTTGGATCGCATTAGCTCAATAGAAGAGCTTTCTTAATCCACAAATGTAATGCCTTCATAACTCAATTTTTTCTTCTTCAAGCCTCACCGGTGGTATGCTCGTAAGATCTATTCCGTTTTCCTTGATAAGCTATATTCATTGGAAAACATCCATCAACTAAAAGTTTAAAGATGGACATACGAAACCACCTTTGATCTTCCCTTAATAAATAAATATATCATTGCGT